>VZTA01025046.1:24706-86211 GCA_013398855.1 Mohoua ochrocephala | reverse complement strand
AGCGCCTCCGAACAGCCCCGAGCGGGGCGCTGGGGGAGCGCTCGGCGGGAACGGGGGCGGGACGTCCCTTCCCTCACGCGGCTGGGACCGCACCGTGACAGCCCTCGGCACCCCAGAGCACCAGACCCCGCTGTTCCGGGGCTCTCGGGGCTCGGTATTGAGCGCTTCATGCATCGTTAATATGACAGAACGTTGAAAATCCAACACTAAATTAGTGATGACAGAGGAATTGTAGATTGCAGAAATCCTATTCTTTCAACCTTGTCAGCTTTTGCTTTTTTCTCCACTATGACAAAGATATTATTAGATCAAGTCACGTATTCAGCCATACCCTCTTCCCAAAGAGGCTTCAACATCATATCCTGAACAGCTGTTGTGTTTGTGCCTTATCTTTTTTTACCCCTAAAATGAGTTAAACCCTAACTGTTTTTTCCTCCTTCGCCAAGACTGCAGCAGTCTCTGAGAATCAGACAATTAATTTGAGTGGGCTCCAAATTACTCCCTAAGCATTTTTATGTACACCAAAATAATCTACAAATCAAAGTTTCCAAGCCCTTTTTTTCTTGAGTAGAAGTTAGGCTCAGCTGAGCCAAAGCCAAACAAAAACTCTGATCAAATACCTCCTTGCTGGGGGATAGCACTGGAAAGTAAAATGTGATGTACATCAGAAATCTGCACCTGGCACACAGTTCCCAGCATGGGCTGAATCAAAGTCCAAGATTCAAACAAGATTCTGGTGGGTAGCCATGACATACTCAACATAAAGATTCACAACCAAATCCTTTCCCATTCCTAGTCACGTTTTTCCATTGCTTTGCTGAGTACTTAGCACAACTTGCCACATCCTACAAAGAGAAATGCAAACAAATAATGCCCATATATCCAGGCTTCACTCTTCAAAATGCAAAAGCTACAAGTTGGCTAAATGCCTCTAAGGGAAATGACCCCATAAATGAAAAATCTCTTTCTTCTTCCTTCAACATAACAGAGTACATTCAATTTCTAGGACAGACAGCTCCACTAATTGACCTGAAAATTACTTTTGTCATGCTGCATTTATTGATCTTGCTGTTGGACAGGAGCAAAGAAAATGCAATTCTCTTCATGGAACATTATTTCCTATATATGGTCTTTTGGAGCTACAGCAGTGTGGTTAAGAATAAAAACTAAAAGACAACCCCCAAGCCAAATCCTGTGTATATGTATTCTCAAATGTGAAAGTTACACCCACACTGGAAAGACTATAATTATTTTAAGTTTTGGATAGAATCCAGCATTCGTTTGAGCTTCTGGTCAAGCTCAGCTCTGTTATCCTAATAGTTATTTAATAAACAGTATGAGCAGTTTACATGCAGATAATTTAAAAGTCGTTTATATTTTAGCATTTCCTGAGTCCCCAAGTGACACAAGATCTCTGTGTCACACATGAACAAAGAGCAACAACGAACTCTTGGCAGTTTACGTTCCGGAGGCTGAAATCATGGTTAAGATTTGAGGAAGAAATAACTGTGGCCAGAGAATTTAACACAGAAATTAAAGTTTGCCAACATCTCCGAAGAAATCCAAGAACTGAGCTCACATCCCCAACCTCTGCAAGTTTTCTGAACCTTTAGACAATCTTCCTTTATTACAAGGCGTCAGTCACAACATTTTAAAAAACATGTATCTCAAACAACAAAACATCAGGAAACTCCATGGTTTTGAATTTGAAATTTATCTATTCAATGATTTTCAGACACAGCCTGGATTACACAGTTAATGTGGTGGCTTAAAATTAATGGCCTCGGTTCATGTCCTACGACAGATCTGCACCTGCGACAGAGCTAAAGCTGAGTCAGAAATGTGTTGTCACCCTGAACAGAAAGATGATGGATTAAATGGGGAAGAATCTTCGATTGTAATTATTAAATTAATCAAATACAGAAAAAACCCAGACTGACAGAAATCAAAACAGTTGGTAAACTGGAATTGGTAAACTGAGCATTCATAGCAATAAACAGGGACACACACACACACACACAAACTCTTTAAAGAACTCACACTTCCAATAACAGTGTTCCAATTTTGTCCCTACTGTTACAATGAAACCAAGTGAATAATGTGGACAAATACTGGTTTTCCTTACTAAAGCATCAAATAACAATTTATTTTCCACTCACAAATGGTGAAACAGCCATTTTGTGACTTCACAAAACAGTGCTAAGACACAGTTTGATCCTTTTCTTAGGGAAGGCTTAGATGTGATTGTGGTATCAAAGGACTTCTTACCCAAACTATCTCTGCTAATCCTGTGGGCTTTGGGGCAGGTCATAGAGAAAGTTTCTTTCTCAAAACTGTAACTTCATGAAGCTTTCTGAAAGCAAAATTACTTTTCAAAGTACAGAAGAGGCAAAGAAAATATGAGACTAACAGGTAGACAGCCATGTTTGTCTACACGGTGCAAATGCAACCTCATTTTCCACTGAAGCCCCTTTAGATCTTATTTCTCTTACTCCTGACTATTTCCATTTCACAAGAAGTCAGTTTCCTACTTCATTCATACTGAAAGTATCTCTATCAGAAATGAGATATCAAGTTAGATGCTGGCAGCCACTAGCACATTCAGTAGGTGACTGGAAATATTTTGAAAGCATTTTGATTATGTAAAATTGATTTCCAGAGAGACAAGGGCAATATTTTTAACTCAAGGAAAAATCAGTTTTTATGCTTGCCTTGGAATTTGGCTTTGTCTACAGGATGCAGACAAGTTTTGGTTTTGTAGTAAAGCACTGACGCTTCAGAATTCAGTTGTTTTTAACAGATATTCATTTATCTGTGGGAGCTTTCATTTTTCTTTCCTACCTTTGTCATTTGTTTCTTGCTCCTCTTATTTACCTGCTTCACACTGAGCTCTCTTTCTCATCAATGAAGTGCTCTCTTCCTAAAAATAATGGTTTGCTACTGTAGATCACTCTGCACCTTTGTGCTTTTGTTTGCATCTAGAAGCACAGATGCAAAAACCCCCAAAATTTTGAAAGGTCTGCAAAAACCCCCAAAATTTTGAACGTTCTGAACAGCCACAGCCCATGTTCAAAGTTAGAACAGTTAGGCATATAAATTTAGGCATCAAACAGGAAAATTTCACTTTCCTGTGTATTTTAAAGTCATTAATGAGACCAATTATAAACAGGAAATCTAAGGGGAAAAATGCTAATAAAGCAAATTCTCATTGTGATTTAGAGTTAGCTAAACAAGATGCATTAAACTATGACTTCTGGTTCCTATTGAATTCTGCTCCTGGAAGAAGACAGGAAAAGCAATATACATGTGTGGGAGGAAGCCACCAATCCCTTTCTGAAGCACGTTGGGAAAGGTTGAGGGAAAAAATTGGAGAAAATCACCTCCGGAGAAAACTGTTATTTTATTCTTGTGGAACAAAGAACTTCATTCTATCATTTCATACAAGATGTCATTTAACAAAAAAAAAAAAAAGAAATTTCTTTGTAAAAATAGTCTAAGGGGGTGCTATTGAAATTCATACAATAAGCACAATCATAGAATCCTGGAATGTTGGGGGGGAAGGGACCTTAAAAATCATCCAGTTCCAACTCCCCTGCTATGAGCACCTTTCACCAGGCCAGGTTGTCCAAAGGTCCATCCAATTGGGCCTTGAACACTGCCAGGGATGGGGCAGCCACAGCTTCCCTGGGCATCCTGTTCCAGTGTCTCACCACCCTCATAGTGATGAATTTCTTCTTGATATCTAAACTAAACCTGCCCTCTTTCAGTTTAATAATAGTGCAGAGATTCACAGAAATAGCTAGTTTTCTTTAAATAAACCTTATTAATTTTTAATTTCTGTCCCTCATTAAAAATGAAGAAAGAACTTATGAGTAAGCAGATCTGTCTTTGAGTGGAAACAAAATACAAACTCCTTGTTGGACAATCATCTTCAGGCAAACACTCAGACAAGTGTTTTAGATTGGAACAGCTTATCTTTAAGTGTGTTCAGACATCTTGTGGCTTCAACCACATCCATGACCTCTATCATTAAGTCATTTAATGAAGCACATTCTCCAACAGCCAATATAACATTCAGGCAGTTATTCTTGCTTTGAACTAGCTCATCATTTTAACAGCAGCTTCCTGATTCAATGGAGCCAGAGCAGTGCTTATCTGGCACCTGAAACCTGGTGAAAAAGCTCGCTTTTCTGTTCGTTCACCCTCCTTTGCAGTGTTAAACAAACACTGACACGTTTGGGGCTACCTGGCACAACTCAGGGTGAATTACCTGAAGGGCTGCAGGCTATTTCCCTCACCAGCCTGACCTAAAGATGTGCCTGATGCTCCCCTGCCCTCCTGCATCACCAGGATCCCTCACAACAGCGACAACAACGCTAAACCAACTTTCTATTCACTCCTGAGTATCCTTGTGTGCAGATGAACTTTTACAACCTCTGCATGCACCTCATACCTTAGTTTCTTCTCCAGTATCTGAGTGGTTAATGTCTTGAGTACTCACTGTGTAGTACTTGTAGTACAAGTGTTGTGTTTTCCTCAGGGGAATAAGCGGAGTGCTGTGAACTAACCCGTGCCAATAAACAACTCGCGTGCTGGCCCCAGTGTGGTGTTCTTCAGCAAATACTATTTTAGTTACTGATTCAGTTAAGTGCTGTTGTGATGCTTGCCTTGTATATGGGCTCTTGTATATAACAGATTATTTTGCCTGTTTATACTGAAAGAATTACACACACTAACAAATAGCCATAACAAATATCCAGCGTTAATTTCCAAAAGATAACAGGGCTAAAAGTCACTGGCCTTTCTAGGAACCCTTTCAAAACCCAGAAATGAGACTGAAAACTAAGATTTGAATTGTTTTTCCGAGATTATTAGAAACAAACCAAAGATATCATCTTTCTTTTTCAGAATATAAACCAGTTTTCTGCTCAGGCTTGCAGAGTTTTAGTTAGTTGATTTGTTTATTGACCACCGGGAGTTGTTCCAGGCTGCCCTCAATTTCTCCAGCGGGTAAAATCGACACAACAATTAGAGTGAAACAAAGCTATCAGTTCAGGCTTGGATTTGGAATGTGTTTATCTTGTGCTGCTATTTGACAAAATTATACAGAAAATTAACAAAAAGGATGTTCTAGTTTAATGACGTTTTGCACTTCAGAATTTTCTTCTATTTATTTTCAATAGGTTGCAATGTGGCATTTATTCTAACTCTTAAAATAATGGCAAAAAATCATATTATGGATTCATTAAAAAAAAAATCGTGAGTATGCACAAAAGGTTTGTTCCTGTATAGCAAATACTGTTAATTCCCTGTGTGATTTATCATAAACCTAATTAATTTCAAAAGGTCTGTTTCAGGAGGCTTTCCTCTTGAGTTCAGGCCACATGCAGACTACATTTGGGATTTTCAGAGGCTCAAGGGAGTTAAAACAATCAATACCCATAAAAAATATAAAGAAAATTAATTTAATAGTTTAGTAATTGAACTTCCAGCCAGCAGTATTTTTTTCTATCTTTTTCCTATTTTCGTGATGATTTAAACCTGAAGCTCATTATCTCTTGGAGTAGTACAGTGATGTTTTTTTGTACAGCAAAGTGCTGTACCTGGGTTTGTAGGTGTGGAAGCCCTGCAAGAAATTAAATTGTCTATGACACTCTTAACCTGACAGCACTAATTCCTGAAAATCCTCACTTAAGGCAGATGTCCACAGCCTCAGCCCTCAAACCAGCCAGAGATCCTCTGCTCTGGGTAACTATTCTTTATACTGGCAGTGTATAGGAGGAATCAAGTAACCTTTGTAAAAGGACAAAAAATAAGAGATAGCTGTACAACTCCCTCCAGTATTGAAATCTGGCATTATTTTTCACTCTCTATAGCAAGAGAAAAATATTTTTTTTAACATTGTCTATAAATTTGTATAGGAAAGTTATTGTAACAACAATAAATAAGACAAACTGAGTACCAAACCTTCAAAAATCCCCTAAAGCTGGGCAGAATAATGCAGTGTCAAGGGGGCTAAAACTATTTGCAAGTTTGGGTCCCATTTAATGAGTGTTTTTAGCCAAAGAAAAGAAGCAAAATTCTAAACAGGAGCAAAAGAAAATAACAGAAAACAAAACCATGGCAGTCATGTTAGCACACAGGAAACAGGCTTTGCTGAGGCAGGCCGGGATTCCAGCCTCTGGACAACAAATAGTTTGTCCTTAGGGTTCAGGGTCGTGGAGTCTCTCAGCTGTTCGTGTAAATGCCACAGGTCCCTCACACTGTGAATAGCACAGAGGAGTCACCTCACGGACTGATCATGCCCTGGTATTTTGAACATACTCCACTCTTACAACTAGGAATTCCTTAAGTGGCTGAAATAATGGGTGAGGGAGAGTAGTGGATATTCACCTTAGTTTTAATGTGTTACACAGTGCATTTACAAGTTGCCTTTTTAAGAGAAAATAATAGAAACGAGAGCTTTGCACAGCCACAGCATCCTCTAAACTTAGTGTAGTAGAGAATGGGTTGAAAATAATTGAGCGATTACTCTCCAGGAGCATTTAAAATAAAATACTACAGCTGTCACCAGTCCTGGCTCACCAGGGAGGTCCCAGTTGAGTGGAGGTTAGCAAATGTGACACCCATCTGCAAGAAGGTCAGGAAGGAGGATCCAGGAAACTCCAGGCTTGTCAGCCTGGTGTCAGTGCCCAGGAAGGTCATGGAGCAGATCACCTTGAGTGCCATCATGTGGCACAAACATCTTGTGGACAACCAAAGGATCACACAGGGTTTAATGAAAGGCTGGTCCTGCTTGACCAACTTTATCTCCTTTTATGACAAAATGACCTGCTTAGCAGATGAGGGAAATGCTGTTGATGTTTCCCACTTGGACTTTAGGAAAGCCTTTGACACCCTTTCCTACAGCATTTTCCTGGAGAAACCGGCTTCCCATGGAGTGGGCAGGTGCACTCTTCACTGGGTAAAAACTGTCTGGATGGCTGAGGCCAGAGACTGGAGGTGAGTGGATTCCATCCGGCTGGCAGCCGGTACCTGGTGGTGTCCCCAGGGCTCAGTGTTGGGCCCGGTCCTGCTCAAAATCTTTATCAATGATCTGGATGAGGGGATCGAGGGCACCCTCAGTCAGCCTGCAGGCACACCAGGCTGGGCGGGAGTGTTGATCTGCTGGAGGGCAGGAAGGCTCTGCAGAGGGATCTGGACAGGCCGGGTCGAGGGGCTGAGGCCGATGGTGTGAGGTCCAACAAGGCCGAGTGCCGGGGCCTGGCCTTGGGTCACAACAACCCCAGGCAGTGCCACAGGCTGGGGCAGAGCGCCTGGGAAGCTGCCCAGCGGAAAAGGACCTGGGGGTGCTGGTGACAGCAGCTGAACAGGAGCCAGCAGTGCCCAGGTGGCCAAGAAGGCCAAGGGCATCCTGGCCTGGATCAGCAACAGAGTGGCCAGCAGGACCAGGGCAGGGATTGTCCCCCTGTACTGGGCACTGGTGAGGCCACACCTCGAGTGCTGTGTCCAGTTCTGGGCCCCTCGCTGCAAGAAAGACATTGAGGGGCTGGAGCGAGTCCAGAGAAGGGAAATGGGAGCTGGGGAAGGGTCTGGAGCACAGGTCCTGTGAGGAGCAGCTGAGGGAGCTGGGGGTGTTCGGCCTGGAGAAAAGGAGGCTGAGGGGAGACCTTATCGCTCTCTACAGCTGCCTGAAAGGAGACCATAGCCGAGTGGGGGTTGATTTCCCAGTAACAAGCAGTAGGATGAGAGAAAACGGCTGAGACTTGTGCCAGAGAAAGTTTAGATGGGATATTAGGAAACATTTCTTCACTGAAAGGGTTTTTAGGCACTGGAACAGGCTGTCCAGGGAAGTGGTTGAATCTGCATCCCTAGGGTTATTTAAAAGCCATTTAGATGTGGCACTCAGGGACATGGTTTAGTGGTGGACTTGGCAGTGCTGGGTTAATGGTTGGACTTGATGACCTGAGAGATCTTTTCAAAACTAAACAATTCTGTGATTCTGATTTTATTCCTACATAGGATTATTCTCTCTCTGAAAACAAGTATATTTAGAGGTGGGACAATGTTTAAAGCATCAGGAATCTGATGCTGAGTGACACTTACATGCACTATCATGATACAAGCAACAATTCTAGGTACCCACATCAGTGCAGGATGTAAAGCAGCTGCAGATCTCTCTGTAAGAACTGCTCTGAGGAAAGTATGAGCTTTTGGTAGGAATATAATGTGCCTATTATGAAAACTCGCATAATTAAAAAAAAACAACTACGCTGTTGTGGTAAAGAAGAAAAAGTTGAAAAAGTTCCTTGTGTTCCTGACAATGGTTATAAAGAGAATAATTCCTGTTTCCTTCAGAAGTAGTTCTTCCCTCAATGCATGCATTAGTTTTTCCTGACTGGTGATACTACATGGCTGAGGATAGTGTTTTATGTGCTATATCTCTTCTTAAAAGAGAAGCCATATTCTTTTGTTGTAGATTTTCTGAAAGAAATAAATATTTTCTCCAAGTTGGATGTTTTCATAACAGCGTGTGTTGCACCATTTCAATCTGTAGCCTTAGCTATGAAAACAATGCTGGCTGGTGAGTGCAGCAGTCAATTTGTAGTGTGCAAAAACTGTGAACGTGGCTGTGATTGAGAGAGCAGAAATCCCCCCGAGGATATAATGAGAACTGACCAGTAACAAATGAACACCGTGTGGGGTTCTATAGTTTTTAGAATAAGTAACCTATGAGACCAGTTTGTAAGACACAGTAGATAGAAATGCCTTTCTTCACAGGAATAAGTTTGTGGAGAGTTTGCAGAGTCTCTTTGGGTCATCCTAAAGCAGTCCCAGGTACTTCTCAGCCCAAGTCATGGCTCCCAGTAGGTACCTGGGCAGACATGTGCAGGCACAAACACCCTTGGCTGCCCACCTGACACTACAAGGGGATGTGTCAGAGCTACCTATGCAGGGCATAATTCCCACACTCTGGTCTTCCCTCCCACATGGAATTACTCCAGATTCTCTCTTTCTCTCACGGCTGTAGGTAGCCTTTCTCAGCATGCTTTCCCCAGGCTATATTTGTCTCCTGTGATAAGGCAGCAATACGAGCCAGTGGAAACGTTCTGCACGTCTGCATTTTGGCAGCCCACATGTGAAGGGGGATGTCAAGTGCTGAGGCTCAGCCGTGGAGGTTTTTCACGTGCAACTCTCAGCTGCCTGTTTGTCATCTGCAGCGCAACAGCAAACACAGTGGAGACAAGGACAACCACATCCAGCTGGAGAGCACTGACAAAGGATGATTTCCTCGTGTGTGCCAGCGACACATCCTCAGGGCATGCTCGCAGTAACTGGGCAGAAAAAGTAAGATTGCTTATTACGTATTCCCAATCCTGGAATTGGCCATGGCTTCTTTAACAGACTGAACTTAAATTCTGAACTGACTGTTCTTTTCACCACATCATAAAAAGGCACTTGCCATTTCCATGTTTGCTTGTAGTTTGGGCAATGAAGGCTAAGATATTGCAAGACAAGGAATGGATCATGCTACCACTAGATGAAAACTCCCCTCTCTTCCACAACTGGGAGCACAGCTGACTACAGTGGTCATTGTCCTGTGATTAAGAGACTCCATCAATATTAAAGAAAGAATAGTTGAGATTTAATACTCAGGTGTTATCTACTTCCTAGGAAAATGGTGATGTCCCTTATATAAAAGTCACTTGCATTGTCCCAGTGCAAAGAAGGGAAAGCATTTTGTCCCTCTATGTCATTTATAAACCTAGCCACTTTTCCCCATCTATTTACTGTGGTATTTTAAACATCTGTTCATGTACACGTGGCTTTAAAGAAACCAATAGAAAAGGCAATACCAGGTAATTTTATCCTTGAGAAGTTATACTCTTCCTGATATACTTCAATAGCATAATAGAAAAAAAACCATCTCTGCATCTGTTTGTCTGGCTAGAGGCAAAGAAATGTGAATATTGTCGCAGTTAACAACAAACAAACACAGCTTTCCTGCAGCAGTACAATAATTACAACTTAATGGCAACTTAATACACTCAACTAACTTTTCCCTGTGAACAATCCAACCACAAAATATGCTCACCACCTCCGTTTCAATCAGCTCTATGAGTGTTAACAGAAATTGTATTAAGATGGAGCTGCCTGATTTTCACTGAGGAACAGTATGCAACTTCTTCTGTTCTAGCAGGTTAATAACATTCAGAGATCTGCTTCACCACCATTCTTTGTGAATAATCAAAACAGGAACATGCATTTCTCCTCTCCTTCCCTCTGTCCTTCCTTGTGGTTGGAATTGCTGCTAATCAAGACCTGTTACTGGGTGTCTCTGCTCTGAAAATTCCACATTTTATATGGGGAGGGGGAGAGAAAGAATAACAAAAATACTGATATTCCCAAAATTATAATCTACTTAGTTTCAAAGGATAACCCTGAAAAGTTATTTCGCCTTGTCAGGGAAATACTTATTACAGGATTTTAGTCAAAGCTTGATTTTCTCTCCAGTGTTTCTAAAAATGCTCTATATCTAGTGTTCTTTGCGCTCTGTTAAGTGGCATTAATCCTCAAGAGCCTCAAGCTGTTGCCAGCATGAACATGGGGTCTCAGTGCTAAAGCATCCAGAACTGCTTAGAGGGAAGGCAGAGGGAAGAGAACAAAATTTCAGAAAAAGTAGTTTGAAACTCTCCTGGTTTTATGTGTGTCTGTAGCTTTGCATAAAGAATAACCATTAGCAGCTTTCCCTCTCACTTGCTTACTGTTTAGAAAAGTCCTTGTCCTCAAAAAAGCTGTGTGATTTCTATCTTACTCAGTTTATGTTGGGAGAATCTCAGTCTCTTTCTCCCAAACTTTACTCTAAGCGCCATATAAACAAACTCTGTTATAGCTATTGAAGACTAATGAGTTTTGCTGATGTTTGGAAGAGAAATGGTGAGAAAAGATAAGATGAGGACAAGCCAAGAAAATGGGCAGTGGGAGCTGGTGGGAGGAATAACCTTTAAAGATTATTTGAGAAAATGAGGAGGAATTAAAATTCAGTATGAATACCAGAACTTCAGCATTAACACGTTTCCATACTAAGCATGTCCAGGACTAAGGCATCAATTGCCTTCAGATTTTGACTTCAGGCCTCCATCCAGCAAAATACTTCACCCTGAGTAGGATTATTGAACTCAACCTATGTCAGTGAGATTGGCTCACATGCTTAAATTTAAGCATGTGCTTAAGTGCTTTGCTTGTTCTAGTCTATGATTGCTTTCTAAGCAGCAAACATCTATCAAGCACAATTCAGGTGTGCAAGGGATACCCATTGCTAATCACACAGCAGGTTTTGTGAATCGTGAAGCAGCTCTCTGCAGGACATCAGACTTCACATTTTTTCCATGAAGACAAACATTCTGAGTTCAACAACAGCCATTCAGACTTACATATCCAAGAGCTGCCAGTCTGCAAATTACTTAATGCCTTAAAACTTCCTTCTGGTGGCTTTTACACTATTATGGTGTGTATCCATCATCACAGTTTGGAGAACACTTTTTTTCTTAACTGTAAGCCATGATCCTCTGAAGCTTCACATTTCAAAAACTTCCTTTCTAGAGAACAGAAATTTTATTGATTGCTTTTCCAATGTCTGTCCACTTCCTCTTTCATCCTAGATGATTTCAGTAGAGACCAAAAATAGCCCAATAGTTACCTTGTTGTAAATATAAATAGACCCTGAGCCTCGCCAAAGTGTTGTGCTGTTATCCGTGTCCTTCAATAACACATCAAATGTGGATCTAGTGATAGAGGAAGAAGTATTCCAGCAGAGGCCCCCAGTATTCCAGCAGAGGCAAACCTTTAGCTGCCTTCCCTAGGAAGAAGGACAGCATCCTAGCCAGTCTCCTTAAAAAAAGTTGGCATGACCTGTGAACAGCCCACCTGGAGCCACCTCAGGTCTCAAGTCTGCAGAAGAGCGATTTTGAAATCTGTTCCAGAAATTTCTGTCAGTCAGAAAAGCAGAAACCTCCTGAGAACAAGGACAATGGCAAAAGATGAAATTGGCAGGTGTGCAGAAAAACACTGAAGGTCAAACTCAGTATGAGGATCAAGCACTTACTAGCTTATCATAAATTGATTACAAGGGACTCACCTGATTTATAATCCTAAGGGTCAGGTCCTTACATTTAAGACACCGGCTTTTCTACACTAGACCTGGTCCTTAGATGGTGTAAAGGTGTCTGTTCATATCAGCAGAGATCCCAGGGGAATATTTCTGTGGTAAAAGACGGCCAAGAATTCCACAGCAGCTACCCAAAGTCTGACCACACTTCATCAGGGTCAACATACAGCTAAAGCAAACAGGAGAACCTCTATCAACTATTGCATATCAAGCTCCTTACAACCAGATAGACATCCTTTGACACAAAGCCGTGACTTTTCACTCTTTTTTTTTTTTATAGTGAGAGAGTTTATTACAACTTATTTTTATTCAGAGGTTATATCTCATATTTGTGAAGTGCTGAGATTACTTGTACATGTGTGCTCCTCAAATGAAGTTGATTTTAGAAGACCTTACTGGTGCATGTACATGTATACACTCCTCCTTATGTCGTACATTTGTTTGTGAATGGAGCATTTTTGAAAAACCATAGCTTCCCTGAAATGTATGCACAATTTCTAAAAGAAGCCATGGCCACGTGATAAATAGTAGCTGAATTATGAATTAGCAGAATGGCAGTAATAAATAGATCAAAGCCTTCCCTATGCTAATATCCATATGAGTAATAAACCATGGTATTTCCTATCCTGTAATGCATACCATGGTTCCGATCCATAGGGTCTCACATTTTTTGCCTGCACACAGGCACGCACAGGCTCACAGAGCAGATGTGAAAGACACAAGTCTCTAATGTAATTCGTGCTCCAGTTCAGCAACTGTGAGGAGTTTGCTAAAGACAGCGTGGCCAAGAAATTCCTGAGAGAATAAGAATGGTTGTTAACAGTTCTGAGAAAGTCTTCCTCTGGGTTACTATCCCATAGAGAGAGATAGTGGGGTTTGGCTGTCTTAACCAAACAAACAGCTCTGAGAAACTACACATATTCCCTCTGAGATTACAGCAAATGAAAACCAAAAAACCATCTTCTCTTAAAAGTGGTTTGAAGCACTCGTGATACTGTCCGTGAAGTACTTGGACTTCTTCCTGCTTCGTGCATCAGGTCACAGTTTCCATACTCCCAAAGGAAACCGAGCATTGACTGAAAAAGAGAAAGTCCCATTTACTCATACTGTTATCTTTTCAAAGCTGGCCTTGTTGAACAGGGGTGAGGCACAGGCACACGTGATGACTTACAGCCACCAAAGAACAACGCAGTAGAAACTCAAAATGGGCACCCCGTTTAAATTATTTGCCCCTGAGACACCCTGCTCACACACATCAAAGTAAATGAAAGCGAAGTTGCTTGAAAAACTTATTTTCTTGCAGCATTTTCCAACCCCTTGAGCTAGCTGGCAAACGAAAGATGGGATGCAGTCCTAGGGCACTGGAAGTCAGAAATACAGTAAAAAGCTACCTGGCTAATGGCTTCAAATCATTTTAAGATTTCAGAAGTTTCAGGCTTCTTTCTCCTGACACCACTGCCTTACATTGCCTAAAGTGTCTCTGCCGCCCTACCACAGGTTAAACTCTCAAAGCAACACTTTCTTAATATACCTGGAGTACTGAGCAGGAATTATTTCCTCAACTGCCTCTCATGCATTTTAAACTGTATCCAAGCAAATCAAGTTAACAGGGTAGATGGGGAGAAGAAAGATAGTTCTGTGACTAAGAAGCAAGGCTACAACTCAACTGCTGGTACTCCCACAGATTTCCCAGCTCAGTCTTCTGTGCTCCTTCTGTCTCTGAAAAAATAACACCAGTAGAAATAGTTCTAATATCTAACCTCTAAGTTTTGTTGTGTTACGTTTCTTAGTGTGCTGAGACAGTGTTTAGCACAATCGAGCACTGGTTGCAGGCTGAGGCTCTTTACTGGTGCATTACTGTGCCTCTCTATTTGCTGGTACAAAACATCCGAGCAGCCCTCGAGAGAACATTTGATAGCACCACTTATCACTCTGATGCATTGTCATACGGTCCAGATGGTTGCAGTATGTAGGCAACTGGGAACCAAAGCAGCAGGAGAAGTACACTCTGCTGCAATTTCCTTCTGGTGCTGATCTTGATGCATTCAGCATTTAGATGAGTTTGTGGTTAGGAAGTCTACAGCCCTGGGTAGATGCACGTTAAGACCTAGCAAAAAAATACGCCGTAGCAACCGCGTTCAGTAGCTTGCCAACTACCAAATGACCAGATTTACCCCCAAAAACTCTATAAAAGATTACTGCAGCTCAGCCAAGTGACAATTCCCTTCTGTGCAGAGTGAACTTTGAGTTCCACAAGGGTGGCAATCTCTTGCAAATGAGTCTGTTATTGAAGAAAAACTCAGAAATCTGTGTACTTGAGAGGATTAACTATTATCATGATGTACAAACCCAGAGACGAATAGGAAACTAGACTTCTTCCCTTTGGCAAATGCAATTTTATTTCTGGATTAGTTGTAAGAGTTAAACATTTTAAATATTCTAACACATATACCCTGCCACATACATTAATTGGCATACTGGAAGAATACTGCAGGTAAAGAAAGACAACATAAGCAAGCATCTGCATATAAGTAGAGAGTTCTCAGGAATGTAATTGGTTATTTTTATTTTGTTATATTTGTTATTGTTATTTTTATGTGCTGGAGACGAGGAGGGTTTCCAAACCTGGAAAAGGCAAGGCTTCAGTGGGAATTTGATATGGCAAGGAGCTATAAACTGTCTCTCATTAAAACAGGTGAGAAAAATCTAAACACAACAAGACAAACAGAATACAAACTGACAGGTACAAGGAAGGAAGAAGACAATGCCATTTCTAAGGAGGTATCTCGATAATATAATAATTAAAGTCTACAACTGTAATAATACTTAAAGCCAAGCTGGTATAGATTTTATGGTCTTGAGGAATTTACTCAAACCTAAGATACACAGTCACCAAGAGCGGAATGTTACTCTTGGTGGCTTTCTGCACAGTTTAGTCACATATATAGGCTCACTGAGAACAAAGTACAAAACTGCAGACTGTGAATCACACCCAAATTTTCCACCCATGACTATATGAGGGAGGAATTTTTGCCACCAATACAAATACTCAGTAGTATGACTGTGACTACACAATGATTTTATCTGAACTACTTGCTAGTTATTCACTTTGCTGGTACAGGAGATTCTCTATACTGTATGAGAAACACAATAAAAATTATTCCTTATAATGCTAGCATTCCTGGTATTCCCAGTTCTTCCACCAGCAGGGTTTTTATATTCAAAAAAACCTCACAACTGAGACGCAAAAATGGACATTAAGAGAGCTACAAGAATATGAGTGAGAACAGAAGCTACCTGTGTACTTTCCCATTTTCCCAGGAAAATCACTATCTAGGAAGTAAAAATATAATCCTTTTCACACCCAAACTGGCCTGTGAATGTGTATTCACAAGTGTTGCATGTGGGAACAGACATCTGTGTTCTATCTTCATTTGTCATTTTAGAGTCTATTTCCAGGAAAACTGAAAGATAATTTTCAAAATTTGGCCCCTCAAAATAGCAAAAAGAGATCGAGTGCTCACAGACTGAACTACGCTGGTCAGCAGCTCTTTTCAATCATCTTGCAAAAAAAGTTGTGCTGTCTGTCTATAGAACGATAATAAGTTGTTTAAATTATCTGAAGAATATGAAGTCCCTAGTTCAATTTACAGGTCAGTCACTAAAGGTGCATTTCATGTGGTTATTGATTTCCTATTAATTTACTGAGCAGTGGGTTTCTGCAGAAGAAAGACTCCATTTCAACAGCTGTAGTCTTCCTCAAAAAAATGTCCTGTGGAAAAAAAGAAAAAGATAGTGAGAAAGATGGTGTTAGCTCTCAGGCAACTTTTAATCTTTCTAGTAAGCACAGTTTTTAAACTGGATCTTAAGTAATTTTGATTTGCGTTATAAGTAATAATTGAGAAGACTCACATGCAACAAGAAATCTTACCTTGGCAGTTCTAGAGATCTATGACTGTACTTACAGTGATTACAGCCACACAGAAACCATACAGAGTAAACTGAATTTCTGAGACAAGGATAATTTAAGAACAAACCCACTGTACATGTATACAAAAAATTAACAGAGACAAACTTCAGTGAAAACCAAACACTCATGAATACTTGTTTGCAGGCACACTGCGAATAATACAAACGGAAACTTGTTCTTTGGACAAGCCTTCACAAGAAAATAATTTGTAGTTGCTTATATACTTATGAACTCACAAAGCCACAGCAGTGGTCCACAGATAAGGAAAAAAACCTCAGGTTAATCCTACTTGTTTAGACAGGGCCTATTTATTTAATAGTGTGGAAGGGGATAAACCAATTCTGCAGAGGATCTCTAAGGGACTTTTATGAAGTAGAAACTAAATACTTATGTTTTAATAGCACAGGCATGGCAAAAGCCCAAAGAACACTCCAGCTCCAGCATGCCAGGAACAAAAGCAAGCATGGCAAGCAATGCACAGGCAGGCACATGCTGAAAAAATAGCGCAGCCTCACAATGGCCAGTCATGTTAAGCCAGGTGTGCTATTCACCGTGAGGGACACTGCAGTGGCTACAGCTGCAGGAGATACCCTTGTCTGTACACAGGTGCACTGCCTTCAAAAACCTTTCTGTGTGTGTTGGGACTGACTGCTGATGAGGGAATGGCAGGGCTAAATAAACAGGATACGAAAACAAAAATAACAGTGACCGTTATTTCCTTGCCCGTTAGTTTATGCACAGCTATTAAACAAAATTTCACGTCAATCTGCAGTTGGTGTTAGCCAGTAAAACTAATTTACAGCAACTAATACTCCAGTATTCTGCACAGAACAAGAGTTAACAGTGACTACAAAACCTTACTCTGCCATTTCATTTGGTAGTAAGGATATCTTCAAATCTTTTCCTTCAATCAAACTAGAAAACATGCCTCTTGCTTTTGAAACTGTTTGTCCAAAGTAAAGCAAGTTGTATAGACTTGATACCTCCATCACACTTGTAGCTATGGATTCTTCTGTTTCACACCTATGTTGATTACCCTTAAAACAATGATTCTGTGAACATCACAAATTGCCAAGACAGGCAAATCACTTAAACCCTTTTGAAAATTTTACACATAAATTTGAGCTTGTTAGACAAGATCAGTAACTGCAAGCTAATTTAAAAAAAACCAAAACAAACAACAGAATTAAACGTCTGGTTGTGATGTAGAATGCTTATGGGGATTTGTTTCCCTAAATTCTATCTATGGGAGTATAGTAAATGATTCAGACTGAAGTTAAGTTTAACTTCTAGAAAAAACCAAACCCCAAATCCTCAAACTTTAAACTGAAAATATGAGCGTGTAGTCACATACAACCAGTTCTGAGGATCACAATTTTGCAGTCTGGGAACCACTGCTGTAATGCATGACAGCTACTTATCACTATCAAATCAGCAACCTTGTAAAGCAGGAGGTTATATAGTCCACAAGAAGCAGATGCTTGAAAAATGTCTGATAAAAAAAGCAAACTGTCTATTGTTACTCAGCTTTTAATTCCCAGAGAAAAAAGCTTATGCACTTACATTTCATCATCATATTCTTTTGGAGGTGATGCTGCAATGACTAAGTCAATCCAATCCTGAAAAAGAAAAGCACAGGCAAATTTGTGCTGCTAAGTACTACTTTTACAGGTGGCTAGTGACCCACCATGGGAATGTCAGATAGAGAATCAGGGAGGTAATCTGTTCCTGGAGAACCACAGGGAGCAGCAGCAAGGTCTCTATTAAAAACTTCTATGGGAAGACCATTTAAAGAGTGAGCTGTTTGATTTGCATCTTGAAATTAAAGAAAAATCTACTGTTGCAACAAGATTTGTAAAAAAAGTTATTCTGTGACCATCCTGTAATGGTCATCTGAGCAATGAATACAGTCCTTGCTGAGGAAACACTCACTGTACAAGTGTTGCTTGTACATGGAGAAAACAAAAATAAGATAAGCTATTACAAGAAAATTCCACTCAGCTTGCAAGTAATTTTCAATATCAAATAGTGATTCTGCAGATAAAGGTACTATAATGACTCAGAATGTTATGTGTTTAAATACCAATCTTGACATGTGGCTGGATGCCATGAGATTTCCCAGTCAATGACACACGTGGTTTTCAGAGATGCTGCATACCAACATTTTTGGGAGATTTTAGCTCACTTTGGGGGTACCTGACATACCCACTACTTTTCATGTTTGTAACCTTATTTGTGTTGACGTGACAATGTCATAATAGAAAAGTATCTCTCATTTGAACTCTATAGGTAGAATGAAGTAGTATTCCAGGTTACTTACCCCACCCATGCTCCAAGCTTTTGCTAGAGTTGCCTGTGCTTCTGCCAGCTTGCTGTCAATTAATATCTTGCCATTTACAGCCAGTATTTCATCCCCTTTCACTATGCCTCCTGGGGAAAAGACCGATATGTTATACATACACGTAAACAAAATAAAATTCTGGGAGTCTTTTCTGTGCCATATTTGTGCAGTAGTGACTGTTATGAAAAGTGTTCTCACTGGATGTGAAGGTCTGCACTAAAAATTGCAGGAAGTTTGCTACAGACAAACGCAAAAGGAATTTTTAAGCATGGCAAAGCCAAACTAATCTCTTATTGATCATGACCAGTAAGAAACTTGTTCAATATGATTTTCCACAGTTTGCCTGTTTGGGTAATCCAGCTATACAGCTGACAAACTGTGACTGACTGTAGGATGTTTCTACTATGCCCCATCCCTGGAAGTGTTCAAGACCAGGTTGGATGGGGCTTTTGAGCAACATGGTCTGAGGGAGGGTGTCCTGGCCCATGGCAGTGGGGGGTTGGAGTTAGATGATCTGTAAGGTCCCTTCCAACCCAAATAATTCTGTGATTCTATAAAAATGGCAAAATTAATTAAATTCCCAAAGGAATAAAATGGCGTTTATCAAGGGTTTGCATGACTGTCATTCCTTTGCAAGTGTGTGTAATGTTTGCTCCTTAGAACTGATTTTGACTCGCCACTCTGGAACGAAGCACAACCAGTTAACTGGGACTGGATTAGAAGAGGATGGTAAGGGGACAGACGTAGTGGTGAGAGATCCTAAAAAGAAGGAAGGTTCAAAGACAGTACCAAGGAGATCAAATGGCTGAGGTGTTTTCACAGCAAGAGTGACTTGAGCTTAGGTGTGGGCTGGGACAAGGACAGCAAAGACAGTGTAAGGGGATACTGCCCTGTCTTTTGACCTGGTCATCACAAGAGTTCTCAAGAAAAGGATGGCAGATACTTCTCAACAGGTGCAAAGCCCAAATGTGGTGGTGAGCATGTTCTTGTGCCTTCAGAGACCTAAGCTTCAGAGGCTCTGGCCTCTAGTTGGGTTTTGGGCCACGCGTTTAACTAGACAAATTACTATTTAAAGTATCATAAAGAACAAAACTAAGCAGCGTAGTGTAGCTGTGGTCAGGTAATTGCTTTGCATGTGGAAGTACTACTAATGTCATTGCTTGGAAATTGTGAAATAATGGAGAACGTATTCCTTGATTAAAGAATACACCAGAGAATCAGGTGTTGGTTTTCGAAAGTTTTACATAATTATTAATTTAAGCAGCACATGTGGCTGCCCTTAGACTCGAGACAGAACTTGGCTCCTTGGACAACCTAAGTGAGTCTTTCAGTACCAGGCTATGAAATCAGCCAACCATTCTCAGCCAGTGTAAGGAGACACTTTGCAGCAGCATTCAAATTCTCCATTGTTGCTCACCATGTTTGTCTGCAGCACCATCCTCGTAGATGGCAGACACAACTATCTTTCCAATTGGAGAATCAATTCCTCCCTCTACTGCAAGGTCCAGTGATCCTTCCTATGAAAAAAACAGTTCTAGTTCAGAAAAGGCTGTTAATTTTTGCAACTAACAGGAGCTTAGTCTTCCCTTCTTGCCAGTAAATGATGCTGGACATCAAATGCTTACATGAACCCTTTAAATATCAATCAAGCCACACAGCATTTACCTTTTTTATTCGTAATAGCCGTACGTCTTTTCCCATAATCTGGTCTGGGGTAAACTGTGAAAAGATATAATGATGAATCATTTCCACTTTGGAAACACAAAACTATTAGGCTGATCTATGTAGTTTCTGGGGGGAAAGGGACCTTTCCCTCCTCTAAAATAGTGAGGAAGATCAGAATACCACATCACCTTTTCCTGCCAAAATGCTCCTTTTCAACATGACTCGAGAAGACAAATACACAAGACCCAGGAAAGCAACAAGCAAGAACCCTACCCACTCCCAGCCCTCAAAATCAAGGATTTGGCTTTTTTTTCCAGTGTATTTCATATTAAACAGTGAGGCATGTTTAAATTCTCTCCTTACCATTGAATATGGATCAAAATCTTCCACATACTTCTGGAAGCCCTGAGAATAAAATGATATTTAATTGCAAAAACAGCAATTCACAAGCACACTTAACACACGAACTCCATCTTATTTATTAGTGAGAGAATATGTAATTCTGCAAGCTAGGAAAGAAGACAGTAACTGAAGAAAAGCACAGAGAGACAGCAAAGAGTCCATCCTGACAGTCAGAAGGCATTTCAAAACCTCACGACAGATCAATAATTTGAGTTGGTCATATCATGGAGCAGTTCTGAGGAAGAGTTTACCAGTGTCAGCTCCACAGTTCCTGTCTACACCTGACAGAACAGAAACAAATCTTGAAAGCATCATAGGCAGGTATGTTCTGCCACACTCTTTGGAACAACATTTCTTTGGATTATCAGCATGTTGGGTGGTAACAGGTAGAAATGACAGGCTCCAATTCACCTCACAGCAACATTACCCCACACTGTCTGGGTTTTAGGATTCTTTTTCAGCCCACTTCTCTCCTTCTTCATGTGGAGTTTCAGGGAGTTGGCACCATACCACAAGCAAGTGCAGGACAACAATTTGTTGGACAATTTGCAGGACAACAATGTGATTTTTGTTTTCATATGGTTCTGTGGAGGACTTAAAAGTTTTGTCAGGGAATGTCTGAAATGCAGAAGATAATACTGCAGTAAGGCAGAGCAAGATTTAAGCTTTGAGGTGACCCACAAAAAGTAGTGCTTAAGCCTTGTCAGACCAAAACTGTAGGGAAAAGCAGGAGTTACCTTTTCTCAAGGGTGGGAGTTCCTGCATCAGCAATCTGGAATCAATGGTGTCTGAGTGGCAGTTTCTTGACAAGGATTAATAACTACTGGGTGAGACTGTATGGCCAATGCTGGGGATTTATAAAAGCTCTGCACTTATCATGCATGCTAAAGTAAGGACCTCAGGACTTAAGAAAATCTTTACTGTGGCACCTAGCTGCCAGTCTTGCGGCCTCAAGCTGTAATAAGTCAGTGATATGGGAACACAGGACCACACAACCCTTTGCAGATGTAGTAGGCAAGCCAATATCTGACACAGACCAGTAGTTCAGTGCATGATCAAGCTTGATATATTCATTATTGACCTCTTTTCTACTGGATCCATTTGACAACAAAGTCTATTCCACCGTCAGACTCAGCTAAGCCTTTTTCCACTTGTAAACCAAACACACAGCTTGAGATTCCTCTGGTATATTTTAGGCCTGGCTGTTAAATGGCAAAGTTGCAGCAGAAAATACTAATGCCTCCTCTGCTATACACTTTATCACCTCTCTCAGTTGCCTAATTTTGATGTGACTATGAATGACCCTCTGGGTTCTGATCTCACCCTTAAGTGCACTGCCTTGCATTAGGTTTGTTACACTGCATTGCATTTTTTAACCAGATAAATGGGAATTTCAGACATCAGCAAGGGTAGAATTTCATCCTGGGGGAAAAACGTCACTCAATCATTCATTAATTTACAAAGTGTATTAATATGATGAACCATTTAACTAAAACCATAAGGGAAACATTTTACAATGACAACTTCCTAAACAATTAATACTTTGAATAACTGAATTAGTACTGCCTTTTGGAAACATAGTTAAAGTAGATATCTGTAGTTTTGGAGCAAGCAATTTAGAGAAAAGAACTCCAATCTCAGCCAAGTCACTAAGTTGTTATGTAATCTAAAGGAAGTCAGTGAACTCTTTGTCCCAGGTTGTCCTCATGGAAAACAGATGTTGCCCTTGAAGGAAGTTTTTCTGGGAAAATAATCTTTAAACAGGAAAAAACCCAAAAAAACTCCACAAAAACAAACACACAAAATTTTAAAAAAACCCCAAAAACCACCAAAAAAACAACCTGCAAGCAAAAGTCATAGAAACATAGAATATCCTGAGTTGGAAGGAACCCACAAGGATCACCAGCTCCAACTCCTGGCCCTGCACAGAGTCACACCATGTGCCTGAGGGCCTTTTCCAAACATTTCTTGAGCTCTGTCAGGCTTGGTGGTGTGACCACTTCCCTGGGAGCCTCTTCCAGTGCCCAACCAACCTGTGGGTGAAAAACCTTTTCCTAATATTCAGTCTAAACTGCTGTCCACTTGTGTTCATATCACGATGTATCAGAGATATGATCTGGATCCAATAATGTACAAATATCTCTAAGACAGAAAGAAGACATGCACTGAACTGTAATAAATCTTCCCTGAAATGGGCACCACAAATTCAGAGATCAGAGAGCGCACTCCATATCCAAGCAGGGACCAATGAACCAAGGAACGACGTGTGGAAAGCACAGCCCTAAGCCTACCCTCCCATCACTCAGGACGTTTCAGGTGAAAGAGTTAGGACCATTCAAATCCCTTCTTGACTTACAAAAACATTCACAGGACTGAGCATAAGCTGAATATGGAACATTAAAATATTTGATTGCACTGAAATAACTCCCTGTCTGGACTTCCAGGTGAAAGCTACAGTTACTATTTAAAGAAAAAACAACCTCCAAAACACAAGCACTTAAACCAATGTTACTGCTTCACAACAATAGTCACAACAATTCAAACAACAATAGTCAAGAGCAATTGAGACCTGGAATAACAACAACAAACCACAAACAAACAAAACCCAAGCAGCAGCAACAACAACAAAAAATAACTGAAAGAGAAACTCGTGACCAGATATAACAAATTTTTCAAAAACCATCTCTTTTGAGAACATGACTGTTATATACTCAGAACATCCTGGCATTCACTGGCAAATAAATAATCTCAAAGCTGGATCTTTTTCAGTCAAAGACAGTTTTCCTTTCTAGATATAGATTGAAACTGATTAAAAGAAGGGAAAATTATCATTAATCTTAATGGTTTACCACTCAAAAGCTCACACTGGGAGCTCACTACTGTGTGCCAACTTTTCACATAACATGTCAATGCATCTAACTTAGCTTGCACTAACAAAGGGATTTTGTACAGAAACACATTTTACAGCAGCAGAGAAGTTTAGCATGAAGTTCACGTCTTCAAAGAGTCATCTATTGTACTACCAGTCAACCAAGTGGGAAGAGATGAAAATGTTATCACTATGACAGAGGAAAGCAATAAAAGTAAAAGGACAGTAGAAAAATCCTACACAACACAGGAAGGCTGAATGAACAAGTGCTTTCCACCACCAGTTCCTCTGATTTCCTACCAGTAACTATGTTATGATGACAGCTCTATTTGTTAAACTAATAAAGTGTTTTATTACTGAAAGCGCTGCAGCTGGACACTAAAAGAAACAAGGAAATCTTAGGAATATCAGTATCAGATCAGTTATCAGTGTTCACTATCTTAAAGGTTGCACTTAACCATATAAGCAGTTACAGATGGTTCAACCTGAAGGATCTATTCTCATTCTTCTTCTGCCTGGACTAGCAGCAGCCACAGGCACACACTTAAAGCCTACAAAGACTAGCAGTTCTCATGCACTAGGGCTGCCTTGCATCTTCTGTTTTAGAAACTGAGCAACAGGATTGGAAAGGAAAGTTTTAAATCTATGATCAGTCAAACAAGAAGTACCACACAAAACACGGAAAATGTTATTTTACTTGTTTTTTGTTAGATCTAAATGATGAATTGTAAACCACCATCCTTTTAAACATCTCTTGTGGCTGCAAAAGAAAGAAAATTGCCAAACCAGGTATTAACTTCTTAATGTAAATAAGTATCACCTATTCATAAATTGTCTTACTGCTTATTTTGCTCTCCTAGGGACTGAGTCACACTTGCACTTGTTAGTGCTTGTTCCCTGTATCATTCCAAAATGAGAGAACACACACAATGAAATAGTACTGAATGCAAAGAGGAAAGAATTCTAGAGAAATCACATAAATAATGCACATTTCCATACCACAAGATTTCTTAAAAATATTTTCCATGACTGCTTTTACAACTCATTTCTTGTGTCTTGAAGAGAGCTTGGGTCTCTTATCCATGATATATAAACAAAGTTGAAAAAAACCAACCCTAAACATAGACAAAATGGTAGACAATTTCCAAAATATTGAGAAGTCATGATAAATATACGTTTATGCATTTAAGGTTTGCTTTCCTACCAGAGATTTCCTATATGGAAGAGGTGAATTCCATTAAATGGATTTTATTTTGTTGGTTTTGGCTTCAAGGATTTAAATTCCATATTCATTCTGTTTTTCTGTCACTTCCACTATTCTAACAAAATCGTAAACTGTAGCTTGGAATCACTTAAAATACAGAATATCTTATTAGTCTACAGAAGTTTTCAAAAATGAAATGGGCTGAACCCCCATATTATTATACAAAACACTACTGACACTTCCCCAGCCTACACTCAAAACCTTGCAGCAAATCAGGGAACATATTTGAGTCTTCTGAAACAAGAACAACTTTCAGCTCCGGCATTTACCCTTTCAAACTCAATTTGCTTTAAAACAAATGACTATGTATCAGTTTCACTAAGGTTTCTCATAGTGTCCTATAGTCATACCATTATTTGGAAAAACATGTTCAAGGGTTTATGAAATGTGGTTTGTGTACAATTAATGCAAACGATGAGTTTTTGTCTTGGAGGACTTATGGGCAAGTTTGGAAAGATTTTCCACAAATCTCTTTAGACCCTCTCTAAAAAAAAGAATATATTTTCAACACAGATTGTTTTGGCACAGCTGTAACCAATACTAACTGAAATTTCCAATCCTCGCACATCTTGCCACACGGTATCTAAGCACTTGTCTTGACTTCAGTCCTGCAGAATCAGGCTTCAAAGCTTGCAAATTAGAGGAAAGCTTAAACATTTTCTTTTTCCCTTCAGAAATTCTTCATCCAGCCACAAAGGAATGAGGGAGGAAAAATCTTTTGCAGCAGCAAGTGCAGCAGAGCCTTGTAACTCACACAACAGGATGTTTGTGATAGATGGGAGAGCAGAGACTGATGTTCCTGGTGGTTTTGCTTCTATGAAAGTCTCACCACTAAATCATAACAATCCTCTCCTGTTCTCTGAGCCAAAATTTAATTGGCTTTGCCATGAGTGTATTCCAGTTCATCTAGTACAGCTCACACTGATTTTTGACTCAGAGCAGCCCTCAGCATTCAAAGACATGCTTGAGATTTAAACATCTCCCATCATTTCCCATACTTATAAGTGAAAACAATTTCATTTTCATCAACTGGTAAAAGATCTGGTAATTCTGACCTCAATTTATTTAATAAGATTGCTTAAATCACGACAGAGACTATGTGGCCCAACTACCTTCCAGGTAACAGGAGGATTTTACCCATTCTTGCATGTCTATTTTATTCTAAAGTGCATGCTTTTTCATCTTCTTTACTAGTGAATTGCTCGAGTATAAGCCAACTGGATTAGCTGATTGGATCAAATAAATCCACCAACCTCAGTTTCTAGAGTTTGATGCTCAGGACAGTTAAATTCAGGTAAAAACAAGGTAGAAAAAATTATGTGCGTAATATCAAATTAAGACATAAAAGCTGGAGTTCCATAAGGTGTGTGAAATCTAGGAAGATGAGAAACCAGACAGCAAATGATATTTTGTCTTTGGTGACACTCTCCTCCACTAAGAGAAGCTGAACTGGTCCTGTATCTGAACAATAAACTTAAGCACAAACACTCACAAAACCACACATAGCAACCAACCAAAATCCACTCCCCTTCTGCAAGAAATCTAATTATAATTCTTATACACTTCTGGAGACAGGCAGGTACTGTCTTGTTTGTTTTGTTGTACACTGGCCTTTTCTTTTTTTAACTACTAGAAGTAATCTCCCTCTTCAGTATCCATGCAAGTTTTATTTCACACACCACTGTGACTTCACTGCAGTGAGTATGAATAAATACCCTTTACTGCAGTAAGTCATCAATGGAAGTAAGAGGTATAAGGTCTACCAAACCAATTTATAGACTGATCTTTGTCTCAAAGTCCTACCAGAATGATGCTCCCACTGAAATTTTGATCTTCCAACTAATATAAGGCAGTTTGGGAAGGAAGATGATGGAATCTAAAAGATTTTAGCAGACTTGTGATTTGGAAAATGTGCATGCATGCATAAGAAATCATAAGACATTTCCTTATGGAGGTGGATCTTGTTGCCAGTTTCTTAAACTAATTGTATGTAGACAGTAAAAAAAAAAAGTGCCTTTTAAAATTTGTACCAAGACTGTTTGATCACACACAAGGGTATTATCAATTTTTCAAACTTGTTCACATATACACAGTTTTTCAAGATCTAGATGATATTAACTGCAGATTATGACTTTGTTCATTCCTCCCCCTAAGGAATTTCATATTGCTTAGAGATGTTAAAATACTGAACACGATCAAAATGAGAGCTCCAACTGAAGGAAACATCTCCACTGGAGGGATCTGAATTTATTTTTAGCTCATGTGCCTGCCTTCTCTTAAGCAACTTATAAAAACTGCTTGCAATTATCATTCTATTCATTTATAATGTAGAAGCTTCAAAATCACTCTGGCTGTGGGAAAAGTGGTTACTAAGTATCACTTAAATTTGTTCAAAGTGTAACTGGGGAAAACAAAGGAACAAGATTATCTAAATTATTAAAGTGAAAAATGACAAAGAAATCCACCATGTTTTATCAAAACACAGCTATAAATACTGTGCACATAATTTATTGTCAGAAATAGCTTTTAATTAAATAAATGCAATGCAAATTTAATGGTTTTTCTGTCACTTACTGTCTTACAAATGCATATATACACGTGTTCACAAACGTGCATTCAACAAGCACAGAACTCTGATACTAACAGCATAAGCCACAGGGAACCTCAAGAATAAAAGCTACCAATTGGTCCACCAGCTATTTTAGGTGAATTTCAAGGGCTGTCAGCTGGGAGTTATCACCTGTCTGAGCAATATTTCTCTTTTTTTGTTCAGTAAGACATGGCTCACCTTTGCTCATATACTAAAATTCCCAAGGATGCTACATGGTTGGTCCTAAAATATTTAAGCCTCTGATTTTTCTCTTCACTTGCATTTGAAACAGAAGTGGAAAAGAAATAAGAAAGAGAAGCTGATTGTGAGCGAACTTTGCAGTAACACTGCATGACCAGTATATTGGAGTCTGATATAAAAACACACTTATTTTCCCCTGAAAATGAGAAGATACATAAAAATTTTACATATGTATATGATAAATTATATAATGAGGCACATATCTTCAATTATGTTCATGTTTTACAAAGGAAAAATGCAGTTGACTTAATTTTTATTACTTCATTTCTGATGAATTCAGAATTTATAAAAAATAAAACCCAGCATGTGAATAAATGAAAAATAAGATGTATAAATTCTAGGGCTTTATACTGCTCTGGAATTATGCACCACCACAAAAATTGTCACTAAAAGTGGCTTTTCCACCATGAAGAAAAAAGGAAAAATACTGTTTTGTACTTACCACTAGTGACTGCTTGAAAATATACAGGAATTTTAGTTAGCAGGAAATGGGACAAAGATTGATTCTTTGAGGACATCTCAAAGAACAATGTCAAAACCAAACCCCCACAATACTGGAGCACTCAGAAAAAGAACATTAAAAGGCTTACCAGGGCCTCTGATTTGATTGTTGGCCTGACCACGAAGTTTGGGTCAGGATGCAGCATAACTGGTTTAGAGACTATTGGTACCCCTGGATGACGTTGGGTAGGTGGACTTGGAGCAAGTTGCTATGGAGTTAATTTAAGAAAATTACAGTTCACCACATAATTTGTGCAAATCCATCATTCCACCAAGACATATCAATTCAAATGGTTTCTCATAATGAATTTAATGACACTAATACAAAAATAGGCTGACAGAATTATTCTGACTAAGGCATACAAAGTCAACAAATCAAAACAAAGTTTCTCTTGTATCCAAGTAGTAGCTTTTCACCTAAATTCTGGCTTCACCAGCAAGATTATGGAAAAATCTCAGCCCTGCTTTTGGCATTTTTCCCATAAAGGCAACAAACTGAATGAGAAGTCAGAGGAAAAAAAAAACCTACTAAAGTTGAGTGTAAGAACAGAGTGAACCCAAAATAAGATTTTAACTAATCCATGGCTAAATAGATCTTTTAAGATGAAATTCAGCTGGGCTGCAGCAAACAGCTTTCCATAAAGTATTTCAAGTTAAATTACCTTGATTTAACAGCAAGGGTTTGTTGGCTTAATTTCCTGCCCTTGACTCCACAAAGTAGAGATACCCAGAGGCATCTGAGACCTAATGATTCAGCACATCGAATCCAATCCTGCACTTCCCACTCAGCCAAAACTCCCACTGACATGAAGCACAGCTTTATTCAAGAAAAGAGTTCAAAACTGAGCCCTGTGGGTTAAGCTTCTGACTTAACCCCAGCAACTCTTGGGACACTTTTCTCAATGTTTCTCATAGGAAATGTGATGTATTCCAGAGATCGTTCTTATGGTACAAGCTGTATCTTCTGAAATTATTTATTTGCTTCCAGCAAATGGGTTAAGCCACTTTTCGGGTTTGGTTTTCTGTTTGGTTTTTTTTGTGCATGTGTGTGCGTGTTTTTTCCCCATTGGGTTTTTTTTTCCCTTTTCCTTTCTTAAATAATTTTTTTAAAAGTTTGAATCAGATATTTGAAAGTCCCTGTGGATATCCCTCAACTAATGATATTCCACACTGCAAAATACATTGTATCATTAAACTTCATGAACTTAGACAAATCAACAGATTCACAGATACCAACTTGTTAAAGCTGCCCTGGAACTGAATGATTTCTCCTGGAGCTGCACAATCTAGCAACAGATTTTTCTGGAGTGCACGATGGAGAAACCTGACATCTGACCATTCTGACTCAAAATCAGTGCAAAGAGATATCAAACAAATGGTGGTGCTTTCATCTGGAGGTGAAACTTGCTTCTTAGCACCCATTACATTCAAAAGATAGTTTGAACCTAGCAATTTTTGCCTTGAGAGAGGAACAAAGTACATGCTCTGTGACATACAGACATTCACAACATGCAGCTATGGACTGTATTTTGCTAAGCTGTTGAAAGATGAAATCCTTGGACCATTAAGAGTCACTTCCACTACTCGTGCTTTCAAATATCCCCACACATCATCCCACGTGCTGAATTTTAAATAAACTAGCCATGCAGAGTGAAAACCTTGACGCTTCCCTGCCATTAGCACTACATGGGAAGTTCATGAAACGAGAGCCATGATTAACAGCACGTGACGTACCAGCGGGATGCTCGACACAGAGGACGCTTTGCCGACGTGGGAGGTGTTTCTTACAACCTAAACAGCAACACACTTAGTACTGGGTTCAGATAAAGTGTAAAGCTAATAATATTTTTTTTTTTTTCAGAAACAGATAATTTATACCAGATATTTTAATAGCTAGTTCTCAAGAATGTCTCTGACGGGATTTTATTCCTTTTGTCAGGTTTTGTTCGAGCTGAATTGGAAATTAAACGATCTGAGTTAAAACCAAAAATGGAGCAATGTAGAGAAGATTTAGCAGCTTGAGTAATATTAGAAAAATGAACTTATTGTACAACTACCGTTGTCTTATCTTTTGGCTTTGGCAGGCATAAGCACAAGATCTTTAATCCATATAGTCACAAAAATGCACTGCTTTTGCTTATCCGTGGGGTTAAAAACTCACTTTGTAAAAGGTAGCAAGGATAAAATCTCAAGCTTTGGATTTTTCTTCCATTTCTGGAACCACATCAGAAATACTGAATTATCTACTTATAAACCAAGCAGCTTTGGCTCAGAATTAATTTTACTAAGAGCCTAGTTATTTCCTCATATGCACTAATTACATTCAGTGAAAACTGACATTAATTTTAAAGGCTAGGCCATTTGTTGTTACCTAGCACATTTTTCTTAATTATAAATTTCTTTTCTCTAACATACCCAGCAGTGACAAACAGCCGGAAACACATATTGGAATATATTGATTTGGGGTCAGATTAGCATGGCAGTTCCTGTATTACTCCATCTATCTGAATATTTTCTGTTTTCTGTAGAAGAGTGTATTTCTCCTCTCAACACTGGTATTTTGTACACTTGTGTCATTTCACATCATTCTTATTTTGCAAATAACTTGGGAAACCTGCTATCTGTAAGAACATATGATATTTCCATTTCAGTGGATCTTGCACATTCTTGGCACTTCAAACGTATAAACCACACAGATCAAGCACTATCAGAGGTCCACATAAGTTTAAAAGAGATTCATGGGTCACATAAGGGCAGTTATTCACGGAGAGAGAATCTACCACTTTCCATCAAAAAGTGATAAATTTCCATATCCTTCCCCACCCCAAGGAGAATCATGCAAATACAAAAGCTATTTAGTACACATGCAAACCACCCCAAACCCAACAATGCAGTCAGTCAAACCATGCAGAAAGCTGTGTAGGAAGCAAGTGACCATATGAGATCCTCTTCTGCTGCTTGAAACAAGAATCTTTTGCTAAAAGAAGAAGTACGTGATTCTCACTACGGTGCTTAGCAAAGGGAATTATGATGAATCAGCTGCCGTTTCTTTCCTACAGCAAGATCTGGCACAAGATTTCTTATATTTGATACTCTTTTGGACTCAGATTGCAATAAGCAGAAAATCAATGTTTTCTCAAAGTGCAAAAAGTCAAACCAGGTTACCAGCTCTTGCTTTTTTGTTTCGCACAGTTTTGACCTTTCAAAATTTGAGCTTCTGATTTTAAGCCAGTTTTCCTTGTCCACTCTTCTCACCTAACAAAGCAATTTGATGACACATTTAAAGCACTTTCACAAATAATTTTCACTACACAGATACTTTTCTCAATTTTAACCATGAATTGAATCTGCTGCCTGCTGTCGTTTGGTTTTTTTTTTAATCAAGTCCAACTAATCTTTTTTTTAACGGATACATTCTGCTGAATGTATCTGCAGGTGGTAGGGTTACAACGTATGTAGGCAGGAGAGCAAACCCCACCTGACTTACATTTAAAAAAATGTTAAAATGAAACTACTTCTGGACTGCGTTCACTACTGCAAAAATGAAGAAACCACCTCATTCCCTCTTTCAACATTCCCTCTTTCAAAGGGACAGAAGGGTGGAGCCAGTGGTGATGGATCAGAGCAGGGAGGCACGTAGGGGAATAATAAAGGCGCATGCTTCCAAGCAGATCCCGATGTCACCTGGGAAGCTGGTGTTACCGACAGGGCTGGACCTCTTGGAGCATTTGAGGCAGGAAGAGGATGAGCTGGGGGTGCTGGGGTAACAGCGGGTGGCGGTGGCGGCGGAGGAGGAGGTGGCGCGCGCTGTTTGGGTTTGTCAACTTCGTCTAAGTTTATATCATCGAGGTCTGTGGTGTGCAGCTGCAGGCCCCCGGCAAAGCGCCGCATCGAGGTGGCAGAGGGAGAGGCAGAAGGACGTCCACTCGCCAGCTACGCGTGACAGAACAGAAATCTGCCTCAGCACTTCTGCCTGCAAGTCCTGAAGAGGTTATGGCCAGCCCTAGAACACCGCTCAGCCTAACTGCCTCTGCTCAGGAAGCTCTTGGCTTCTCCCACACAGAATGTACACAAACATTGTCTCTGAAAGCCTTTCTAAAAGCACTCCTTGGGATTCCAGTTTAAAAAGAAGAGAAATGGGAGTGGTGTGACAGTAGCCTTGGCTGTTGGGGTAAGGGAGATGACAAAAGAAATCCTGCAAAACCCCAACAGCATGAAGTCCTCAGAAGGCAAAATCACAGGGCAAATCAAGATGACACAACTCTTGCCTCTCTGGCTCTTATGAAGAGAAAGCAAGAATTACTCCTGCAAAGGTGATTATTTGAAGGAAAATAATCAAAGACAGGCCCTGAAATTGTGTGTCATTAAAAAAGGGAAAGGGGTTAAAGCTGTGTAAACATAACCACACATTAGCACAAGAAAGGAAACTAAGCTTAAGCAGCTATCAAAACAAAAAGTTTGGTGTGCTATGAAATTCAGATCCTCAAGGGGCTTGAGATCTTATAATTTGTGTCAATCCGCACCAGATCTACTGGGGGGCTAAACAACTTCAGAATTTGAACACAATGAGCAGCTCATCCAAAAAAGTAAGGATTTGTGTGAAGGAGTAGTCTACATATGCTGTTAGAGTTGCTAACATTTCTTTTATCAGTGATCGAACTGGAGTATTTGAGAAAATTCAATCATTTTACTATTTTGTAGACTCAGCTGAGGAAACATTGTATGGATAAGCTGTCTGACAGAGGCATTCATCCTACTCTAATAAGGCATCACTTCCCTCAAGTGGGTAACAGTTTTCACATTCTTCTTATCTAACATGCTCACCCTTTTGTACTGAAAAATAGCTATTTCTTTGGCAGAGGTTGAGAGACCTTGACTGATCTTTTCCCCAAGAAACAGTTCAAGCCTGTAGCACCTGACTATTGTTCAGCTGTATTTACCCCTAAGAAGCCCTCAGGTTTTATGTTTTACATGTTTTAATTGCTTAGGCAGGTTTGTAGAAAAATCCTAATAGAGCACTTATACATAATGTAATGGAAGAGTTGATGTAGCAAACACAACACAGAGTGCTTGTCGTAAATCCAGGTAGAGCTCTGAAAATACAACAGTGTTTGTTTGTAATCTGTAATGTTCCTTCTTACTTCACAAAGTAATGGGGACAAAGTTCTAGCAGGACACGAGCTGCCAAGTTTAGATAGTGAGAGACAAACTCTGCATAATCGTTCCACTAAAGACCTGTACTGAAAAACCACATGGATCTGAGCCTAGGGCCATGAGGAACAGGAGATCAGCTTTTTCCAGAGCTGCTCCATGTTGACCTGAAGGAGAATCATGCGAGAGTGTTCCCCAAGGCCCCTTTTGTGGTTGCAGTTTCTCGGGGATCCCACGGGAGCTCAGCAGATTGCAGTGTTCCTCTCGAAAGTGGCTTTCCTTGGAAGACAGCCAGAGCAGCAGGATGGTGGGAAAGCCTTACTCCACATCTAGAACCATCAGGCTCTAAGGAACAATCGCTATCTGCAGCTCCCCTAATTAAAGGGGACTGCTTAAAGCACGAGCCCAAACCCTATTCCTTGTGAGTTTCATATCTTTTCGTGATTTTCTTAACCTGTTCCTTTATTTCATGCAATACGAGGAGGCTTCCAAGAGCTCATCATCAATGATGTTCTTATATTCACAGGATACTAATAAATATAGCTGGATCTAGCTTTCATTATTGGTAGCATGTCCCACCCAGGCAAATGTTTCATGAGACAATAAAACTGTTAATTTAGTGGCGGCAATATACTTTAAAAGGACAGAATACAATCTGTTCATTAAAATAATATTTAAATCTTCATAAAATATAGGAACAGCAAATTCTATAGATTGTAAGTCATCAATTACTGACTTTTTCCCCCCTTCTTAGAAAGAAGGCTAAGGGGGAAAGACAAAGACAGATTTTTTCACTGGTAAAACCTGTTGCTTTTAGGAGACAACTTTCAGTTACATAGAGATCATGCAATATATGGAAAAGCCAGAATTTTACCTCAGGAGACTCACTCTCCACAGAGGAAATCTGTTCTAACCGTGTTTGACAAAGTCTTTCCACCCAGTGCTGCACCTTTTCTGATTCTTCCAGGTCTTCTCTTTCTGTCTCAGATACCTTGACCATAACATTGGTGCGTGAGAAAAGGTTATAGGTGTGGTCACAGTACAAATATGCTTCAAAAGTATGAAACTCCATTAAATATAGTTTTAAAAATAATAATGCTTTTTAGAAGGATTTCCTATTTTGCTGTTTTTCATTAAATTCATCACTACACATGGACACATCAACTGCAGAGCTATCCTCATTTGGGCAAAAGCTGACTAGAAATAAGCAAGCGTGGCAACAGAATTTCGCAGTGAAACAACTTTTGAAATTTCATTATCTTTGACATAATTAAACAAGTGTGCTGCTAAAATAATTCTGCTAAAAATCCACCTAATTTTCTTACAATATAGTTTTGCACTTGATAGATCACAACATACCTCTTGCACAAGACGATTTATTTTCAGTTGCTTTTCTCTCTCCAGCATTCCTTCCTTCTCTTTGGCAAGTTTTTGCTCAAACTCCATTTCCTTTTTATTCTTCTTCTGTTCACAAAAACTATCACTTTTTGACTTCTTTCGTTCTTTCCCTTTCTGGGAAGGTTTTTTAACAAAAATTTTTACATCAGCTAAAAACACCACAAACTTCAATTTTGGTACATGAGTGCCTGCCTTGAAAATTTAATTACAGTCTATGCAAGTATGGGGATGGTCTTTTAACAGAAAATCCAAAATCCATTTATTGGGCAGTTTGCAGGAAATTCAAACTTTTTGGAGGGCTTATGCCCACCTAACATAAACTGGATGAGATCAGAGAATTCAACTTTCTTGTTCCTCTGCAAATTTACAACTTTAGGGTGCACAGGCCCACTACAAAACTTTGAATATTCAAACAATTTTGGTTGGGTCTTGATTTGCCATCTCTCTGTTTTGGCATTTATATATATAAGACTGATTGCTTGGAGGTGACAGATGCTCATGTATAGGTAGATGTGAATAGTCCATGCATACAACAGCTTCAAGCATATGCCCTAAAATCAGCATTGCAACCCCTAATAAAACAGAAAGAAGGAATTATAAAGGAAAGGCTTAGATCAGTTCAGAAACTGAATTGCTTCCAAGAAGGAACACTGCATCACAAAGACCATGTAGCTCTTACAAGCACTGGATAAAATCTTCTCAGCTGAGTTAACTAATACAGCACAAAGTGACTCTCAAATTTTAGATGTAGGATACAAACAAAGGGAAAAGCTACATAGTCTTTTGGAAGCCTCTGTTCCTGTTGTCTTCAAAACACACACTGCTCCTTATTTCTACTTTAATGATGTCACATTTCTGCTACCCTTTCACATTTCTACAGGTAGGACTTAGTTCACATTGGAAATGCCATGTTCTCCTTTAATTTATGAAAAGTAAAACAGAAGAGCACTGCCAGAGAGGCTGCACTTCAGGTTTGACTTTATTCTTCTCATCATCATCATCAGCTACTGACTTTTCATGCTTTGAAAAGCACGAAAAAAACCAAACCCACCACAAACTGCTTCACATTAAACAGCATTATTTGTCTTCCTTTCACCTTTTGCATGTTAATATTGATAACAAAGCCTTGGAAAACAGACATTTTCCCTGGCAGCTACAAAAGCCAGTTCTCCTCATCAAGCAGTTAACTGGAACTTTGTGCTGCTGAGTTCAGTGGGGTGTGGTCTATTGCTTCACAGTTACATGGTGGTGCTGTAGGGAGGGGAGCAGGGGGAAAAGGAACTCTAAAAACATTGGAGATAAAGCTTAACTTAAAAAATCTAGCTTTTCACACTAATGTTTTAGCATAAACTGTGGTGTATTTTAGTCAGGAATAATTAGTTTTTACCTTAACAACAATTGCCAATATCATCCTCTAAAAAATTAGAGGATACATTTAGTACTGTCTACTAAATGTAACATCAGGCAGGTCAACCTGCTAGGTACCGACATTTGAAGAATTACTGAATTCAAAGGCACACTAAGCAGTACACAAGCCAAAGCCTTCCAGAACATGAACGTACATCTGACAATCTTAAGCTGCATTCACTGCATTCAGATACAACAGGATGATTCATCCTTTCCTACAATTTTCCCCATGGATTCAGTTTACTTCCTATTATAGACATTTTTAGTACAGAGTGAAATTTTGTTTTTAAAACAAACAAAAAAATCATTAGCAATAGGGAGTAGGATGAAAATTCATCACTGCCAGGTTTTAAAATATTTCTAAAAGCAAATGATTAAAAATACATCTTTTCAAGCTTCTAGTGCACACTGTGTGGTAAAGTTCAACTGGAATTGTGTAAGATCTTCATTAATATATGGAGAGGTATTTGGACATTCTCTAAGCTGTAATTGTCAGCAGCAATACAAAAGATTACCTCTTTGTGTGAAGAGTTTCCATAACATGCATTTATAATTCTCAGATAAAAATCCTAACTTCCCTGGCTTGCACACAGGTTAGAGATCCATGATGATTTACAGTCACTAGCAGTACAAAAAGGTTTGGGAATGCACTGTTTTCTCCTAATCTCCTTTAAGGAGAACAAGTATATCCTGGACACATAGAAAGTTAAAGTAAGAATCCTAAACAGTGACACAAATACTTCATCTGTCAGAAACAATCCTGACCTCCTCTGAAACCTTGAGTTCTTGCCAGACACACACACAAAATCTTCACGGCACTTTTACCACAGTTAGTTACCAAAAAACCCACCCCCAAAGCACACAACGCAACAGCAACCTCCCTATAATATGGCTGATACACATTGCAAGAAATAAAGAGAAGGAAGCAACAGCAAATACAAAATATCATATGAAACTCTCATAAATTGAAGTTGCAATACTTCAGCAGCATCTCTAACAGAAGTGGAAATATTCTATCAGCTTAAAGATTGTTAATTTTTTTGCTCATATATAACTGCCTAAAAGCCTTTTGCTTTCAGCACTCCTCCTACAGGGAGATTTGCAAGGGTATAACTATCATTTTTGTCTCTGTGCTGTTTTGATATACACATGATTCTGAGGACTTTTGAAGAACGTGAAGACATACACTGCCCACCTGTAATGAACACCTGCTGCGAAGTATTGTTATACAATTCCCTCTGCACATGGCAGAACTCGAGACTCAAGAACTGAAGGACTCAAAAGGACAAAGTCCTAGACACACGCATCCCAAAGGCATCTTAATTTGTGCACACGTTAAAAGAGGGAGCATTTGACTATAAAGAATGTTTACTAATAACAGAGAAGAAGAAAAATGAGGAATACCAATACAAATACACACACAGCAAACAAATTTACATTTCAAACTTTGTACCTTACGGATTGTGGGAAATTTTCCTTCATACCGATAAAACCATCCAAAAGCTACAAAAGGTAAAGGAAAAGTTGTTTTTTGAAGAAAAGCCAAGGACTGGTTCTTACTCAGATCAATCCATGCTGATATGTGCAACTGACGAAAATTTATTTGAAGGCGCAACACCAGAGATTTGAGATTACGTGACAAGTTCTTAGTCAAATTCTTCATAAATGGTTCTAGTACATTTAGTCATAAGTTTCCCTTATTTTAATGATATACATTGTATGTCAAACAAAGCAAATGCAACAAGTTATCTTCATACAGAACCACACAGGCATGTGCATTGCTAAGATTTTTAGGGTCACACTCCTAATTTACAGTAGTTTTAGCAAGCCTTATGAAAATACAGCAGGTATGCAAACTCATTCAAGCTTGTGGCAGAACACTGGCCTTTGAGGAGACATGAAAAGCTCCATTTCCCAGGACAAAATATTTCAAGCCAAGTGCATAAACATTACAAAATATATTGCTAAGTAAAATCATACAAAAGAATATGCTACCATAACTTTATATAAGAAACACTAACACAGAGCACTCAATATAGTCCACATTTTGTAGGGTTGTTAGATTTCATATCAAGATATCTTTAGAATGCAACGACAGCAGCAGTTTCAAAACCTTTCATTATTTACCAAAAGACCACACATATTGCCCTAGGAAAACCAAATGGTCAGTTCAATGTCAAGACTGACTGTCAGGAGGAGGTGAGACACAGGAAGAATCTGAATCAGGATAGGAAGTTAGTGCTGAGTGGCAAACCTGTCTGTCCTGCTTCACGTTCACTTCATCCATATCATCTGTTTCAAGTTGGTCATGTGCAACTCCCTTTAAATCTTCTAGAGAAACAAAGGAGGAAAGGGGTGAGGAGATAGAAGTGACAGTCTAAATGGAGGTTTCCATGAAATGAAAAAGAGATCAGCAATGTGTGACTGGAAGTTTCCATGAAATAAAAAAAACTTAGTTAGTGACAGGATGTTTTTCTACAAAATTGTTAAAAAAACAAAAAGGCCCTACTTAAATCAATCTCCAACCTCCTCCAGTCCTGAAGAGCAGGCAGAATCTACATGTGGACAATTAGTCTGCTCTGTGATGAAGGAGAGCCTGCAGAGTTTGGTGGCTTTTCCTGTAACAGAACCATCAGCAGACTTCCCCAAAGTCAGACACAAAATAACATCAGGTTAGGAATTGGCCCAGGTCTCCTATAAATTATACAACAAGCACTTTCCAGGTTTTTCTTTGTACAGTAAAATTTTAGTACATTCTCCACATACAATTTGAAGCTTCCAATTTAGCTTCTTAGCTGCCAACTAAGCCCCAACTGTCTTAATTCTCTTCGGACAAGTAAGTCAGAAAGCCAGCAGCATCCTGGGCTGCATCAACAGCAGCGTGGGCAGCAGGGCTAGGGAGGGGATTCCCTCCACTTCCATGAGACCCCACCTGGAGTGCTGCATCCAGCTCTGGGGCTCCCAATATAAGATGGATGTGGACCTGTTGGAATGGGTCCAGCAGAGGGCCATGAAGATGATCAGAGGGCTGGAGCACTTCTCCTATGAGGAAAGGCTGAGGGAGCTGGGGCTGTTCAGCCTGGAGAAGAGAAGGCTGTGGGGAAACCCTAGAGCAGCCTTCCAGTACCTAAAAAGGGCTGCCAGAAAACTGAAAAGGAACTTTTTAAATGGGCATGTAATGACAGGACAAGGGGGAATGTCTTTAAACTAAAAGAGGATAGATTTAGATTAGATACTAGGAAGAAATTCTTTACTGTGAGGTACTGGCACAGATTGCCCAGAGTAGGTAGTGGATGTCCCATCCCTGGAAGTGTTCAAGGCCAGTTTTGGATGGGGCTCTGAACAGCTTGGTTTAGTGGAAGGTGTCCTCACCCATGGCAGGGAATTGGAACAAGGTGATCTTTAAGATCCCTTCCAACCCAAACTGTGAAAGGTTGACAGGCAAACACTGAACAGAAACAACATGCAAAACAATCTACAGCTAAAGAAGTTGATGCTTCAGACAATTTTTTAGCAAGCTTCATTCTTTTAGCTTTTTCTGCTGCTGCTGATTGTTAAAAACCATGACTATTTGAGTGGATGCAGATTTTGCAAGATAAGTACCTGTTAAATAAGAGTTATTAAATTAATTTATGGTATGCTTCCAGCCTTCTGAAAATAACCAACTCATAGCTAGCTTGGCTTGGACACAAAGTGTTGATATATTCCATACAGCTCAGTGATGTGTCTGACACAAACACAGGAGGCAGGCTGAAATCCATTACTTACTTTTGTGTTTGGAACGAGGGGTAGAGTGCACTTCTGCAGTTACAGTTTTTAGAGACTTGGGTGGTTCTTTAGGACCCCAGTCTTCTTCCCACTCCTTTTTAAATTTCTCTTCCTCTGCTGTTATCCTAGAGGAAACAAATGCAGTTACACATTCTGAGTAGAAAAACAACAGCATCAGTATCTATTCATTACCATTATAATTTTTCAACGTATTTGTTTTTTTGTCTTTAATATAAAGCATAATAAAGTGCTCCTTCCTCGTAACCAAATTCCTTTCATCAATCTGTTTCATTTACTAAGCTACTAAGATAATTTGTAAAATATAGTGTAACTAAGATATTCTTATTTAATATTGAGACTTAAAAGGCCAGTTATATAAACACCTGCACAGATGCTAAACCATGAGTGACACTCTACAGTACTGACTGACACCTTAACTGAAGTAAAAAAAACATCTCTCACCTAGTAATTTTTCATTTTTACAACTGGAATTACCTATTGGGAAAAGTCAGTTTTAACTAAAACACTGAACAACAGAACATCTATCATACACCTAAATCAGATGTCACCATGGTAAATTATACCTAAAAAGTGTGTGTCTTCCTTCCATAGCTTAAATCTATTTTGGTGATTGCTTCCTAAACACATAGCTCTAGGTTGCCATAAAAAGTGACTCTTCCCAAAAAGAATTAAATACTGTTGAAACACGAACCACATTAAATTTCTTGTTCCAGGGAAAAAAAACCCAACAAACATGAGAGGGGAATAGATAAGTAGAGATCGAGGATGGGGGTAGTGCAGAGAATGTCATACTTCCAGAAAAGAGCATGCAAAACAAGTAAAGTACCAAGAAGGTGCCTAGAATGGCACCATGATCAGCAAAAAGGACTTTCCAAACCAAAAACCAGCAAATACCAAGTAGGTCACAGCAGAAGTGCTGAATGACCTAATAACACGTAGCTTCATATATGTAGCCTTAAGTGATCCAAGATCTATTCTTGACTATAGCTGGCCTTGAAATGATAACGTGGTGCCAAAATTTACCAGGTCTTAGATATATATGATGCTATTTATACTTGGATTATCTTTTGCATCTCTAAATTAGCTGAAGTAAATTGAAAAAATATTCACATGGAGTCAAAACACTCTTAAATCTGCAGCTGAGCTCACTATTTAAATTTAGAGGCATTGTCAGGGAACGATGGACAGAATGTTTCTTCATTTTGTTTTAATTTTAAAAAGTTGGTGTTACAATGTAACTTGCAGTACACAGAGTTAGAGACCTCTGTCATTTAGGCACATTTGAATTTTTTTCAAATGTAAGATACCAAAATAGGGCACAATAACTTTATACAAGGAATTCCTGCAGAAAGGGTTTTTAAAAGAAGGCAAGGCATGATCCTCACAAACCATTAATACAGAAAAGCATTGTATTTTAGCCTGTCACAATTGCTCATGAAATCTCAGTTTGAAATTTCATCTTGTTTCCTCTACTACCATTCTCCCTCCTCCTCACCCAGGAGATTGACACCGACTTAACAGTTTGGATTGTGAAATGGAAAAGCTTAAAAGTGCCTGAGCAACACTTGAAAATTATACAAGGAAGTATAAAGCTGTGCTAGACCTTACACTGAGCAGCCCCCAAGGCATGAAAGCCCTCCCTGAGTGAGTGAAGATGCTCTTAGCGCAGAAGAACACGGCAGACATCCAACATCCATTACAACAGACAGGCAATCTAGATTTGGAGAGCAGAATCATCCTTCACCTGTGATGCCTGCTTTTATAGCAGCTTTTGGCTATTGCAGGAGTTTCTATAGTAGGCCACAATAAAGAACAGGATGTTATCAATTCCCCGGTATTAGAAAAGGGAGATGCATAAGAATTCATCCATGTGCTGCAGTAGAGCCCACGGCAGGACTGTCAGAAGATTTTTCTCTTGTGACAGCTGGGGAATATATTTGTTTTTGCACCTTAGAAATTCAGAAATCCCTGTACTTTTTCTATCAGAAAATTTTAGCTAACACAGGTACGTGAAAAGGGACTCAAGTGAATTAAATGAATTAAAACCCCCTTAATATATCTAAATGGCAAAGCTAAAGACTTGAGGGTCAATCTTAGCCCTAAAAGGCTGAATCAAAACAGATGTTATTGTGCAACTTGCATTTTCATGCAATTTCCCAGCACCACTTAGAAGTTAATTACTGTGATAAAAACTGGTTCATTTCAAACTTCCAAATGTAAAAGAGTGCTTAAGTTACAAATATAGTTGCGACCTGTTTCTCAGCAGTACTAGTTTTTTTCTGTTAGAATTAAATGTACTGTTTCAGTGACAACAGAGTAAGTTCGGGGACACAGAACACCCTTAATCTTAAGTTTGTCTCTATATTAATAATGTATTTTTAAAATAAGTGCTCAAATTCAACTTCACTCTGAATTTATTCTTGCCATAATCCTCGTGTATTCCAGGTGCTGATTTTCAGATCAGTTTCCTATTCTTTAACTGTGGTGTAGTTACTGATATGTATTGGATCCTACATTTAGCTAAATGAAAGTACTAGACAATTTTATTTGAAAGGAACATACAGAATGTTTTCAGCCAGATCTAAATATACAAGCACCCTTTTCCAGGTGGCACACTGCCTGTGTAAGGTTTTTACTCACTGCTCTATTTCTCTGCGATATCTCTCTTCTTCCTCTGCAGCCTTCTGGGAAATCTCCAGCTTTCTTCTACAATAAGAGGAATTAGGACACCATGATAAAAATAGTATTTTCTGAGTAAGAACCTGAACAAAGTGTGTCAGCATATAGTTAGTAAAAGATACAGGCAGTAAGTACATATGCACTGGGGGAAAAGGCTCTGTTTTAAAAGTCATCTTTAAGATACCAAGGGTTCAGTATGGTTTCATAGGAATCCTGAGGATGTTCCTGATCACCTGGATACCAAGGGCATATCATCTACTTAATTCTTTAAGTCCCTACCTCCTTCTGAGACAGGTCCATAGTGTGTTTTTGTACAAGTATAGAATTTCTAACTTTCTAAAAATAAAGGATGAATGGATAGCATCAGGAAAATAATGAATATCACACTGAATCATAGGGGTACGACAGTCGGGGGGCAGAGTGACCCTTCTACTCAAGATGCCTTGAATGATATCAGCTTTGAAAGCCCAGAACATCAAGAACGACACAGGATAAACATTTTATGAACAGAGACTCTGCACAGCAAAACAAAGTTAATCTAAGTTGAGAATCTTCTCACTTCTTTGAGAAGCATTAGAGAAATAATTATGTGCTCCTGTCTTCCATGCCCGCTCCAAACCCAAGCTGAATTTTTCAGACTGTCCTACAGGGAGTTCTTACATTCTCTCTTTCTCTTGCTGCTCTTTGATGATTTTGTTGGTCTCCAGCGCAAGCCGCTTCTGATGCATTAACTCCTGGCGTTCCTGCTCACGGAGACGGGCTTCTCTTTGCCTTTCTTCTTCAGTCATGAACAGCTCTTTTCCCTGCAATCAAAACCACCACCCCAATCACTTGTGAAAATATCTTATGAGTGCAGTTCTTCTAGGAAGTAATTCAAACCCAACTACACAGTAGCACATCTGACATTTCCTTACATCCCTCTTCCTGAGGAACACACCCTGAAAGATGCTCAAAGATCTGACCCCTTACTCCAAGGAGCTATTCTAGTTTCATCCTCTAAGTTATCATGTGTTAAACACCTCAGAAGAGGTTTGCAGCTACTGAAGTCAGCAACAGCACTGTAGGGGTCATGCCAAATACGTGCTCAGTGTGTCACTCAGAAAAAACTTCACATTATACTTTCTTGACATCTCACTGAGCAATGAAATGCCAGAGAACACAACACTGAATGATTCCCACTGTGAAAGCAACTACGCAGTTACTGTGTTTTAATGCCTGGTTGCTGCAGAAACGTGTCATAGTTCAGGGAACTCAAATACAGGGAATGTACATCCCCAAAACACTGTATAGTTTATGTATTTCACTTGGTTTTGTTCCTGTTTCATTTGCTTTACAATTAAGACACCAGCACTATTTTCTATTCAAGCAAGATATTTCCATAGTGCTATAGGTAGAACCCTTTGATTACATGAATCTAATCTTCCTTTCTGAAATTAAAATCCCATGTTAATTAGGAAGGTAGGATTTCTTCCTGTCTCTAAAGCACAAAGTAGACAGCTTGAACAAAACCAGGCATTGAAGAATGCCTTTGCACCACAGTAGGGAAACTGTTTCCTTTTGTTATCCGTTCTCCAGACAAAGATGTGTGTTGAGGAGAGACATGCAAGGTGAAGGAGTGAGGAACAGAAGAGTTCCATAGGAACAATTGGCCATTTTGAGGATACCACCCCAGTGATGCACGCTGGGGTAGATCTCATATTTTTAACAGCTGTTAACATAACTGGGACTTGAAACTAAGTCCTTAGGATGTTGAATTCCTGGAGCTTAACCAACTAGCCCAGAGCGTTTGTTTAAACCATGTCTACAGTGCCTTTGGACAACTTCATCTTTAGTTGCTGTAAGAGTAGATCAAACAAACCATTAATTCCTTAATGTAGCTAAACAGCATACATGAGCCCTTAAGGAAGTAGCTGAAGTGACTTATTAAATCCTTTTTTCCCCTATGTAAGTCAGTTGCAAGGCAATTAGAAAACACTATCTTTGATTAGTCCATGGGACTTGATTATCCTCTTGTATATAACTACACACTTTGCTGTAAGAAGGATTAAAGCAGTAAAAACATTAGAACATTTATTGAAAGTCACACCGAAGTCAGAGGGAAGATTTAATTGATTTCAGCCGGCCTTAGATTAGACCCCAAAGGCTTATAGTTCTGTTGCACAGAGCAGTGGAAATGAAAAACTGAGCAATTTTCAGTGTGTCAATACACTAATGAGATCAGATAAACAATTACAAAAGGAACTAATTTGGAATAAGACTAAGGCATCAGCTATTCAGAATTAAAAATTATTTGTCTCCAATCCAATTCACCTTTCAAGTTTCAGCAGATATCTGTTAGAACAGAAGCTCTCAAACATGAGAGACTATTACAATAAAGTTAATTTCCGTTCCTCGTAAAGGGAACAGTTTTGCATTGGCCCACAATTATGAAACTGTTTTATTTGAGAATACTTTGTGTAGCATGAAATAATCAAAAGCCACTCAAAACCATCCTGGTTTGACAGAGGTATAGATCTTATAGAGAAACACAGCTTTTGTTTTTATCCATTTATTTTTACCATTTATTTGCCCACACAGTAATTTTCACGAATGTTCTGCTTTTACAAATATACTACTTACAGCGCCTGCTACCACAGAGATAGTCAAAGTACGACTGCTCTTGAGCACTCTGACAGCCTGCAAATTAAAACAAAACAAAAATCAGTGTGAATGAAGCAATAAAAGGCCAGTACATATGGGATGAAAAATGCTAGTTTTCAAATGCTGGTTGCCAAGGCTGGAATTTCCAGAACTAAATAGGGTGGTAGGTATGCAAACCTCCAAATTCCCATGTTCAACACACAACCCCTTGAGCCAGTAGCCCAGTATCAAAACATACTTTTTGTGGACAGGGAAACAGGACAGATGTTTAATAAACTGCCAACTGCAAATCCAGAGAATGAAGAAGACTTGACTTTACCTCTTTATGATCCACATTAGAGAAGTCCACCCCATTCACCTCAACAATCTGATCACCAACCTAAAGAAATTAATGTTAATTTTAGTACAGATGCTAAGTTAGTACATACATTAAATGAAAACACAAAGAGATGTGCTCTCTAACACCCTCATACAACAATCATGGGTACTGGCAGAGTGCAAGGGGAACAGACTGGAAACTGGTCAGGCTTGCACATCCTCCTACGCTCGGATCTCCTATTGGCACCACTTGGGATCAAATCCTGAGCTTGAAGGAATATTGGTCCGACCCAGGTCACTCATGTCCTTAAAATTTTAGGAAAATACCTTAATTTAAAAGGTAACCACAAGGTATTTCTTTCCCAAACAATACTAGCAACACAGCTAGTGCTTCGCAGAGCTTCAGAATCCTAGAAGTTGTGAATACAAACCAAGAATTCCCTGTGGTGCTTACCTTGGAGGTGGCAAACTCACCTCTAAGCCCACCTCTGCTGAAAGAGAGCCCGGCTTAACATTGCTGATAAAAATGCCCGGTTTTTGTGTTGGACCACTGGAAATACTGGAAATGTAAAAAACCCCAAACATTAATAGGATAATATTTATGGAATAATACAGTGTGATACAGTGAGTAGTTTCAGTTGTTTTCTCATAATTTGTTTTTGATTAAAGAATATTTATGGTATTAGCCAACTCTGAAACAAACAGCAAAACTTGCCAGCACACAGGGTTTGTCATCCTATTTTTCTGTTCTTTACACCACAAAACTAGTATTAAAGAAAAAGATAAATGAAAATATTCGAGGTTCTGTATTTTGCCTTACATGCTGAAACTTATATGTATGCTGACCTACACTGTCTAAAGGACCAGGAAATTAATGATATTTGAAAGCAAGAAAGTAACTCAATGAAGAATTACTAGTTATTCACTGAACTGCAAGGTACTGTATGTATAAAACAATGTTATTTTGTTAGGACTATTTAATAGAAGCAAGAAGGATGTTTCATCCAGAGGCCAACATCTAGCTCAGGAACTTTAAGCCGCCATCTAAGCTGGGCCCAAACACAGAAACTACTTGCGTAGGTTATATTTCCTACACACTTGATGCTGAGCCACCCCCCCAGGTTTGTAAATAATTTTTAAAAAACCTTTATATCCTCCAAATTACAGGAGAGAAAAGTCCTGATAATTTCAATTATATATTTCTAAACATATAAGAAATCCTACAATATCCCTTCTACTCCAAAACCTCCATAAGTATCACAAGGACAGGAGTCCAAGGATCCCAGAACCATATTTCTAAAAACTCTTGCAAATTCAACACTAATTTTAGGAACTGCCTATAGCTTTGTGATGGTGTTTTAGTTCTGAAAAGGGTCAGAGAAAGCACTCTAAGTGCAGGGAGTGAACCTGACAGTGGATAGTGCTGGAATTTGCTACATCACCGAGCAGCATTTTTAAGTATTTAAAAATGTAAAAGCATTTAAAAGATCCGATTCCGTCACAACTTGTACTAAGGCACTTTCAGCCTGCTCTTATTTTTAAAGGTTTTTTCTTTATAACTGAACTTTTAACACAGGTACTTACGCTTTGCCCAAAAATATGTAACATGTGCCACAGATACCCTGCTGTTGCACTTTGCCTTCCTGATCCAGCATGGATCTTTATTTTCCTGACATCATATCCAAGAAGGATGGAAATAACTGCCTTGAGCGCCTCATCAAAAAACCAGTGACATTAAATAAAAAACGTGCACCCACCTGCATCCCATGCCTTTTGTACCAATCAAGCTAATGAAGACTTTCTTCTCTTTATTGTCTCTCCCCCCAGAAGAAACGAGCCCAGCAACACTGCCCTTTCCTTCCTGTAGAGGGATGAAACAATGCCGCAGATGTTAATTCTGCCTTGAATTCGTATCAAGACAACTATAAAATTTCATGTAGCCAGGATGAATCCCAGCCAGCATCAAGATAAGATTCAAGGTCCTATTCAAGGCTCCAAGGTCCTATCCTGCTGGAAATGAATGTGAGGTAGAGTTATTTCAGTAGAGCTGCATGGCTGAGGTGAAAGACTGAACTTAATATTTGGAGAAGATTACTTAAATAGTCAAACTTTGTCTTCAGAAAAGGGTGAAGGAAAATTGGAGGAAAGTGATATGGTAAAATAATAAGTTAGATGTTCCCTGACAAAAAGGCTGCAGAAATACACGATAAGGCTCACTATTTAACTAAATCTTTCTTCCTGAAAGCAAAAGAACAGTAATTGTAGTATTTCTTTTCACTTCTGCAACCCTTAGAAGTCACTTGCATTCAAAGTTGTAATTCCTCCACTAATATGCCTAAAATAGGCCAAATAATCTGATAAATGTTTATGCAGTAGAACTACATCCTGGGAAGTTAATAAGCTCAAGCAAAATGAAGTATCAATTAATGAGTAAGAGAAATTTCATTTGTGTCCTGCCCTTTCCTTACCCAATAGCTCTAGAATCATTTCATATCACAAAAGATGTTTCTCACAGAATACTTTCAACAAGATATTGCATTACAGTAATGCGTACAATAGCTTCTCTAAAAAGGTCAGAGGAGAAAGTGTTTCAGAACCACTGCAGATTCCCCAGAAGACATTCAACAAAATACTGATCTCTTACCCCAGAGTCTGACACAAACTGATCCACATATTGCCATTTAAGGGGTTCATCTGCTGAACTGAAAGGAAAAATAATTTAAAATAGTAGGGCAAAATAAATGTCAACGTATTCCAGGAGCTACTTTGAAATGCAGCCTTCTATTTCGCATCCACAACTTTCTTTGGATACCATTCACGTCTGGTTTATTTTCCAGGAAATTAAAGAGAGCATCAAACAAGCGTACAATTATTTGGGCTACTAAAGTTTGAATATAAAATTGATAAAGCCCTCTCAAGTGAAACCATTTTAGGAGACCCTAAGAAAGACCGTAGAACTAACTGTAACCACTCAAACATCTTACACAAATGTCTGTGCAGAGCAACACCTCTTGTCATTAACATTTCTCAAACATTTCACTTGAAGATTCAGCTTTTCAACAAAAATTGGAAGAGAAAAACAATTTTAATTTTTTCTGAACTCTGAAGTCGTCATCAAATGCTACATACACAGAGAAACAGTGGAGCTCTCCATCAAACTAGGTGCATTGATAATTAAATTTTGAGGGATGTCCATGACAAATGAGGAAATAGAAATTGGTTCATTTAAGTAGGCAACCGGTACAAAATCAGATTCATCAAACAAGACATCTGCCTGTTCATTAAAAAGGATGTGACATTTTAATCAGCATTCACACAATTTCATAATTAAAAACAGATTCTTTGGGTAGAAGAGGCTGTGTGAAAATGAATAATCTAATTTGTTTTCAAATGAAAAGCCATTACCTTTTGACGGGTATCATGCCAATATCTGAAAGAAAAAAAAAATTTTGTTAAGTTTCTACAGACCACCAGCAATCTATGAATAGCAATCTTTGGTGATAGAGGTGATTTTTCCCATTACTTACGTCTTACTTTTATGGACACGACTTTCTTTGTACGAATGAGGTTTATGACTTCTTCGTGTGTGCATGACGAAATGGAATACCCATTTATGCGCACTATCTCATCTCCAACCTCACAAACGGAAGGGAGAAGAAAAAATAACTGTGAGTTAACATCTTGAAAAGTTTTTAAGATCAGGTACAATCTGGCAGCAGTTTGATGCAAAAGTTAGATAATGTTGATTTGTGAATACTTTCTGAATTCCAGGTAATGTCCAGATCAGACTCACCTGTATTTGTTTTGAACTAATTACCAACACCAAAAGAGCAAATTAATGGCCAAATAACAGGTTTATAAATACTTTCTATTATATATCATATTTGTACTCCACAGATTACCTTAAACACAAGAGCCTGTGTTTTAATTCAAATAATTTTGGAGTTATTTTCTTCTTTTATATTTCAGCAGTTAAAGTTTGCTTTTATCATATGTTTTCTGAAATATCTTCTTAACTATTTTTGATGTATAAAAACTAAACTTGGTCTTTTTATCTTGCCTGATTCTGGATTAAGAAAATGGTTTATTATAATGGACTTTACCTCTTTGTCTTTGTTTGGGGACCATGTTAACATTTATTGGCAATCCAGTGGCAGCACCCCAAGGACATTCCCTGGCAGCGTTCAATTTACTAGCATAGAACAGACAGGGTGCTTTTAGCCACTTCTATAAAATTTCAAATCTTATTTATCAGAATACAATGAAAAAGTTTCCCTTCCTCTAGTACAAATCCAAACTTGATATGCTATGATGACTAGAGTAGAAATTTCCAAATTTCTACAAACTCTGCCTAATGATCCTCTTATCCAGGTAGGCTGAGAAGGAATCAATGATGAACACATTGCCTACTTCATTTAGGGTAGTGCCTTATTATCTGCTCGAGATTACACTGAAAAATGCCAGGTCCTGGCTAAAGCACCACAAGCAAAGGCTTTTACTTGACGTGAACCACGTGACGTGGCTGTATGAAAATTGGTGCATGATTCCTTCCATTATCAATGCAGATCCATCCCTTGCACAATAAAATATACAAATGATTACCAGGAAACTACCTTAACAAACCATCAACAGTATCATCTTATACCTCCGATCTCCTCAAGGACAAAGCCAAATACTTTGGCTGTACTGCTCTCCAGAAGCATTTTCTCTGAAGTACCGTGAATATATTCTATGTAAAATGTATTTGATGAGTTTTCTCATTAACAGCAACAGCATGGGATTTTTTCTTAGTTGATGAAACTTCGTGTGCGTCCTCACAAATGTGTCTGGTTTCATAGCAGCATTATCCCTAGCTAATGATGGCCTAAAATGTTCCATTTAAAGACTCAGGTGTCAGGCTCCCAAATTTCACCTTAGGCTTAAGTTTTCCATGCTGGTATCTGTGTGAAGATGATTACAAGTTTCAGTAAAGCTAAAACAACTATTTTTATTCAACGAAATTTGGTGGAATGCATTATCACGCTCATTAAAAAAAAAAAATCTACGATTACTTTGTTGAGAGGCTCTGTGCTTTCATTTTATGTAAGAGGAGGAAGTGGAACTGGAAGTAGGAATTCCTCAAAATAGCCTATGATCTAGAAACTAACACACACAGAGACACAACATTGGGTGACAGGGCATTAGGCATGCTATCACCTGCTGCCTTTTTTCTCATGTAATAATGACCATTGAATCTTCCTACTATGATCTGTCCAATTGAAAAAAAAAAAAAAAAAGGCCCAAAACCCCAAAACCCCCAGCAGTGTATCTTGTTTATTTCTCTCACAAGCATTTGTAATTCTTCTGGGAAGTGTCTCATGCTCCGCAATACTACACAGAACATTAACAACGTGTCCCCTCTACCCGCTCCTGTGTCACCCTTCCCACAGAAGCTGAACATTTTTGTCTGACAAAACACAGCATCAGAAGGCTACAAAAGCAAAGAAAACTGTCCTGCAGAAGAGAACACACTCGCAGAGGTAAAACAGGACTGTGGTCCCTAGCCCCTGACCAATGGCACATCCGCTCCCTCTGCTGGGCATCCAAAAAAATCTCATCCAGGGCGATGGCCTGCACTCCTAAGAGCCTGACAGTTTTTATTTATGCCAGTCGGATTTTTTAAATAATCTTTAATAAGAGCAGAAATAGGTCAATAATGAAGGCTTTTGAACATACAATCTGTGGTAAAAATACAGCATCAGACAAGAAAAGCACATGGGGTCTGCAGTTTAGAGTTACACCCCGATAGCCCTTGCTGTCACTCATTTAACCAACTCGTTCCAAAGATTCAAAACCACATCCATCCATCCAATCCATTTTCTGTTGATTTTGCATATATGGTGGAGGGGCAGGGGTTGTTTGATTTTTGTTTAGTTCAAGATCCCTCCTTTACTCACATCTTCCACATCATGCAGACTGCAACAGACCATGGAACCTGGGTTTGCACAAACCTGACTCTTTAAAAGGGTAACCTATCACTCTGGGATTGACTGCAACGCCTCAAAGCACAGAAGCCCCCCAGTTTTGGTGCTGCAAATGACAATGCCATCATGGGGCGTCTGTTTCAGCAGAATTGGTGCTGTTCTGAGGATGTCAGCATTCACTGAGTCAAATCTGTTCTCATCTCCCCAAGAGGCACTTGCAAAATTATAAATGCACTCAAGAGCATATTTTATTTTTCCTTCCAGTATGGGAATGAGCTGTTCCCATACAGATATTTTCAACACTCCTCTTTACTAGACTGTCATCTAATTTCTGAAACTCAATGCTCTTCGCTCAACCTAATGACATTCATATTGCTGACAGACAATGACTGTGGTTGCTTTACAAATAACCCAATCTAGGTTGAACCACAGGAGATGTATAGGCATACAGCAAACTGCTTCTCTTTAGGACACTTGAACAGCTTTTCCTGAACAAAGGTATCTAATATTGGGGTAATTAATAGCTGATTTCATGTACTTTGTTACTTTTGTGCTGGTATCACTGTGTACCAACCTAATGAATCAGAGCTGTAGAGATAAAAGTCTGCGGGACTGAGTAGAGTGGAACAGTAACAATTATTTTGGTATTATATCACAGTTTCCCCTTTCCCTATCAAACAGAGAGATGACAGACTTTTTAGAAAAAAGATGCAAACCTAACTTCTCTCACGTAAAATGCCTATTATTTGTAACTTTTAACATGAGAAATATAATATTTAGTGCTTTTAGGAAATTGAAGAGGTTCATATAATAACATCAACTGTTTCAAATTTCCCATTTTGTATACTTCTTCCACTTTCATCATTCACACCAATCTCTTTGTATTCAGCAGGATCCTCACACACAAGTATCAAAAAGCAGTGGAGGAGGGGGAAGATGAAGTCCGTTTCTTAATGGAAGGACAAAACATTCGTGCCTTTTAGAGAAACTGTAGTCCAAAAAGGGTCAAAACTACAAGCGCCACAGAGAACCTTCATTATTATTTGGTCATTTTAATGTGACTTGGAAAGTCCTTCAAGGAGAAATCATGCAATCTGAACTGGAAATTTTAAAAGCAGCAGGATGTAAAACTGATGGTATAATAGAAAATCATTATACCTTTCTCAGGCAGCATTTTTGGGATAGAAAATGTGTAGAGATTTTGTTAAAGAAAGCAGGTGGGTGAAATTTCAGAAGCAGTTGGCTTTACTGTGAGACAGCAATTTAGAACAATGGGCTGCCTGTCAGGTCTTGTTATTCAGTGAGGTTCAGAAAGTGCCTAGTGCCACCTATTATTCAGGCACTTTAGGCTGAGCTTTAACACCACATATCAAAAAACAGAAGCCAGGCAGTTACAGGAGCTGCAAAGCACCATCTGCCCGTATTAATTCATATAATCTAACCCTAACACAATCACAGTCAAACACACTTCCCCCTCATTGTACCTACTTTGCCTGCTAAACCCCAACCATGTTCTAAGTTGCAATAAAGTTTGTACACTCCAGCCCAAAGATCCTTTACAATCCCACTCACTGACACCAACATGGACCACGATGACCTCACTCACAGAAGGCCATGGGGCCTTTTTGTCTACTGAGAAACTGGGAACTGGCATCCTTATAGGAGCACGACAGCTGAACATAATTCCTGATCCAGTGATCGTGTCAAAATGTTAGTCTGAAACAAGCAGAGAAGCAGAGCTGCAACACAGCATTAAGATCTACGTACTGGCATGGCAGTTTAAGTCCTTTATTGATCAGCATCATTAGTGCCTTCCAACATTTTCCAGGAGATGTTTACAAAAGTCATATAAGTGACTGGTCTCAATCTTTTTCTCAAGTTTTTAGCAGTGGAGGAAGGAAGCAGATGAAATCTCTCCACTGAGCTAACCACAGCCCAGGAACAGCTCCCTTGTCTGCACTTCCCATTCTCGCTGTGCAACGTAGAAGATGAGGTACATGAACTTTTACAGTGCAAACTCTGAGAGGGTGCATCAATGTCCTTTTCTGCAGTCACCTACTGACAGATCCCATGCTTAAATTAGGCTGATAACACATTCAGCACAAGGTTTGTGCCGTCCTGTAACACCTTCTCAATTCTAACTACACACAGAATTTGTGGGTTTGTTCCAATCAGTTGTTTCTAAAGCATCCAGGGAGCGAGTCTTGCACCTGTGCAGAGCAGGCTGGCAGAAGATGGAAGTAATTCAATGGTGATTCTGAATGGGATGTATAGGTATGAATGCACAAACAGAAGGGCACACACATGCATGCACACAGAAAGAGGAACAGCTTAAGTTTTAGAAAGTTTTCAGCATGAGCAACACAAACGTGGAAGCCTAACATCAACTGCCTTCTTGACAGAGATTCATTTCTATTTTTTAATCTAAGAGATTTGTGAGGTAATACTGTAGCATATCTACAAAACATGCTAGCTTAATTAAACACTGTAATGAATCATGCCAGTCTAATATATTTTGGACTAGTATTAAACATAATCCTTAGCCATCAATACTTTCAGCAAATATTCAGGCTTGACAAATTAAAAGTAGCCAGGCATATTAGCCTTTCCACCCAGAAACTCAGACCTTTAACACACCTTGTCAGATTCAGAGTCTGATAGAAAGAGGAAGACATTCACCACAGCAATTTCTCACTTCTCTTTTCACTAAGCAAGGCCACATCCAAAGAGAAACCGAGCACCCAAAACTTCATTAATGCAAATTGCATAAGTGTCGCAGTGTTTCTACATAATTATTTTTGCCAACCTTATTGGCAAGTTCATGTATCTAAAATTCAATCACAGAAAGTGCAATTCTATGCAGTACAAAGGACACTGGGAATAGTCAAAAATATATTCTTTTATTGCTGAAACCGAAACCCCCACAATTTATACACAAAGTTCAAGTAAACATTTTATTACACAAATTATATCTGTCCAAGGTGAAATTAACAATTTTAGTGTTTATATGCTCTGTTCTACATTTAATCAGAACTTGGCAACTCAAAACACTCTTCCACAGTCTAGAGATCTTTCTTTTCATCTGCTTACATATAACTGTTGCTACTCATGAAGTATAAACATTCCAGAAAAACCTTTAACCTCCAAAAATTACCATATCCCAAACAAGAAAAAAAAAGCTACAAATATCATTAAAAACAACAAAATGAACAGTTTTAATGACTTGATTCACCACTGGTATAATGGTATTTACCATGGCATTGACTTACGTATCTTAGGAATTCTACTAGAAGAGACAAAGAGCACCTTAGCAAAAGCAATTTCTAAATGTTAAAGAACAACCCTTAGCACTTAACAGTACATGAATAGAATTTTCTCACCTGCAGTCCAGCGTTGTCTGCCTGTCCTCCTTTAACTAACTGGGAGATGAAGAGGCCACAGCGGAATTCCACCCCACCTCTTACACTTAATCCAAGCCCTTCAGGATTCAAACGATCCAATCTCACCTCTTTCAGCTTTCTGCAAACATGGAAACCTTGAGTGTTCAGCTGCATAACACCTTCTCTCAATAATGTTTCATGTGAAAGTCAGGCATAATCTTTCTCTGATATGATTTAGGCATTAAAAAAAGCAAGTTGATTGAAGTTTGGATGGATGTGTGTTAACTAAAGCCATCAAGTTTATTCATAAGAAAAGACATTTGCAATCACCGAAACTGCTTTTGGAGGGTTAGAGCCGTGAGAATTTTTAATTATTAAATGCAGGAAAAATGAGAAAAGATTATTTTTGACTCCTTTACTCTGCTTTTACTGGATTTAACTAATTGGCAAACAATTTCAGGCAGCTGTACTTCTAGCAAATATAGCAAAAGTAAAATAACTATGCCCAAATCTACACAGACGAACAATGTTTTACTCTAAATTCACCTGGAAACTCAGTTATTTCCTGCTTGTATTTAAGTTAGCTGCATTTTTTTGTTGTTGTTCTGCATTCTCTTACCGCGAGCGTTTGGGTGTAAGCTGATCATATTCCACCTGGTGTTTTAATGGAATGAGTGGGCGGATAGCATCGAACAGAGGCAGCCTGCTTGGTTCATTAATCACCAGTTTGAGGTCCCCCACAAGCACTGGGAGATTCATAGACCTGCAAAAACACAGTGACAAAACAAACACAGGTAATCAACACACCAACAAAAAGCTGCGTTTTATAAGTTGTTGTGCATGTGGCTTCAATATTTGCATGTCCTTTCAAGCTACCAAAAAAGATATTTATGCAGATACTGGTTTGACAAAAAGCAAAACAGCCTCTGAGAAAGCAAACCTTCTGTAAATAAAGAATACTCGCTTCAAAACATCTGAAGTCTTCTATACATTCACTTGATCTTTTACAGTCATGCCCATGACATTTATAGATGACATCTCTAATTTCATTCTCAGTATACCCACAAGATTTATGGAACCGTTTGAAAATAACTTTGCAGATTACACATACCTGCCCACTAGGTTTTTGTTTCCTTACTAGTTATGGATCCTTGTAAGTAAATCTAGGCTGCAAGCTCCTTCCTTTCCTGAACTTAGAGGACTGACAACTTATTTCAATCCAGGAAAAAAAAATAAAAATCACAATATTCAGCAGCTGGAGCAAAGACTTGGTTTAAATTTTTGTTCAAAATCAAATTTGAAGGGTGATCAACTAATAAACAAAACCTATGAAGTTAAACTGCTGTGAACATCTCTTTCATGAGAGCTATGCTGAGTGGTCTCCTTGAAATTGTCAGCACTGAGATGGTCATAGGTTACAAAATATACTTTATTGTATAGCTGCAGGAGTGGAGGAACAGCTATGGTTCAGTGGAGCTATTCCTATAAAATATCCAGTTAAACTTACTTTGTATTATTTGCTGTTCCCTTTCTTTTAACTTACATTTCCTGGCATGCAACTTTTCTGAGGCAAGGGCAGTGAAAATACAGATCAGGAACACCTACATGTAATTAGAGGTCAAATACTTCTGGAAATGCTATTCACAGCGAAGCAGACATTAAGTGTTAACTCCAACAGCAACTGCACCTATTTTTGCCCTGGGATATTTCATAACATATTCCCAGGAAGTGATATGTGATCAGTATAGGTTCACAGAGATATTGAAAATTTGGCCCAAGTCATTGCAATCTTGGAAATTGAAGAAAAGTTGCCATATGCATTGTTAATTTTGTAACTGCAAGAAGATTTTAAATAATTCAGATCTACTGAACCAACTGGCTTTCCAAACAGCAGTCTTTATGAATGGAAAAGCAATTGGACAGACTTAAGTGAAACTCAATCAGATATGCAGCTGAATACCCCCATAACTATAGCTCAGTGCAAACTTCAAATGGAAGCATCTACATTTCACTCAGCTGAGATGCTTTAATTACGATATGAATGGAAACAATGTCTATCAGAGCCACCTGTCTATGATTAGTGGAAAATACATTCTCATCTTCTTTGAAAAGCAATGGTTTAGAGGCTGGTGTCGTTCCCAATGATACATGTCCGAGGCAACTGTGGTTTAAATCAGTTCAGCAAAAGGATTGGTACTAGGCCTATCACCTTACCAATTTTTTACCATTGTGTTGTAATAAGCCAGAGTCATTAAACATGCCAAACAGATTCCAAGAGTAAATTTTGCCAGCTTTCTGAAAAACAGCTGCAAAATTGTTATCTGAAAAGTTCGCAAAAAAACTTTGAAAAGCGATGTCAATGAAAACTTTGTCTTAAAAAAAATAAGCATTATTTGGAAATATTAATGAATTTTATTAATGCTTTCTTCCTGTTTCCTAAGAAGAGTTTTATCATGCAGGAGCCTCCCCCCACACCCCCAAATATGAATCCACCAAATTCTTTTAAAAAATTGCCAAGTCATAAAACCAAAGTAACTTTATAAGTGATTACAGACACGCTCCTTCTTTGCCTGCAGGTTATGCTGTGAAACATCAAGATTTCATTAAACAGGACAAAAACCTCTTATTTCAAGTACATTCTCAGTAGCATATAGAAAGAGTATTTAAAATCTTGAATATTAATTATTCAAATTAAAAAATATTGGTAAAATTCTACACAAACATATCTAAAGCTAGACCTTACTGGTGGTACATCCGCAGCACATCATAAAGGTAATCCTTCTCCGCTTCATTGTCAATTAATAGATTGACCTGAAAACCCAAAGACATTATCGTTAATCTCTGACTTGACAGCCACAAACATGGAACATAAGAGACTTTCACAGATTCTTGAGCCATAGAGCGAAGATTTCATCAAGGAAAAAGACTTTTTTCGAGACAAACATGTTTTTGCTGCAGAGCATTACCTCACAATGTCACACTTCAAACAAGACTTTCTAAAATTAGTATTGCAACAATTAGACAAGGTGGTAAATACTGATATATTCTGTATGACAGATTTCCCCTCAGCAGTAGTACCATTAAAATAATATCACATTTGTCTTACCTGATAATCACTGTACTGTTGAATAAATGTCTTCAGAAACCTTTTTGGCCACTCGTTAATGTAGCACATGCTGCCACAGATGAAACCACCACCCTGAGATACAATCTTTGTCCTGTCGTCCAAACCACCGATTTCAGGAGCCCACTTATGCAAACTGCTACACCTCTGTCCCTCTTTGCTCCAGCTCTTAACTGATAGAACTTGCTGGTTATTCTTTCCTCCCCCACTAATAGTACCTTTACCTAAACCGGTGTCATATTACTATGCCTGCTCTTGGATAATTACAGTAAATTAAAGCAAAAGAAAACCAAACCCGCATTCTTACATGAGGAGTTCGATTTATATTCAGTGACAGTGAGACCCCCACTAATCTTACTCGTGGCGAGAGGTCACATCACATCAGTTTTACATCTGGACAAGCCTGATGTTTAGGAAAACAGTTTACATCTGACCTAAAGGGTAATATTACTGTGACGTGAAGACTGAGAAGCAATTTGCATACTTAAAGAAAGGCCCTTTCTTTCTAGGTTTGCAATGGTTTGTATTATGTTCTGAACTAAATACATGCTTCATATTCCTTTTGTCCCACTTGGCTCTCTGAAGCCAGCAAGACTTCACATACCAGTGGTTTTCTATTACTTGTACCTTTTGGCTCTCTGAAGCCGGCAAGGCTTCGCACACAGGTGGTTTTCTGTTACTTGTCTCCTCTGGAAAAAGACACTTTCAAAACACCTAAAGGCCAGGAAGCTACATGCAGGTCAAGATTGATTTACAGTAATACCAGTGAGCAAACCCATTTATTCACAGTGAGTTTTAAAACACAGAGGATAAATTCTGACTTAAAAGGAAATAAAATGTTTGCAATCAAAACTTCACCGATACCGTGCACAGACTCAAGGCAAGGCTAATTGTAAAGGTAAAACTCAAGATGAAACTAATCCCAGTATCCATTTTTTCACTTCCCTGACAGGTAAAATACAGAGCTCAATCCCCAGTGCTAGCTAAGACACTGTATGAGCAGTGTCCCACAAAGAACATCAAATGCTTAAGTGCATCAACCCTGCACAGCAAAGGGCAAAACCTTCATCATCTCTTCTCCTGATGGGGAAAACAAAGAGTAACAACATTCCATCTTTCTCCCAGTATGCTAGCTGGTGGATACATCCCCATATCCTCTCAGAAAATGGAGGGCCACATCTAAATTCTGCTATTTCTTCTCACAAAACAGTCACTAAAAAAAGGCCACTCCTGCACCTCTTATCCTGCACCTTATATAAGCAACTTCCTTATATTCTGACAACACCGAACACCCAAATGACTTCTAATATATTCAGAATGCTACAGCTGGGTTAATCATCCTGGGCCACCCCTACTAATGGGTCATGCTCCTCCTGCTGCCTTCTATTCCACCAATTATCACTGCATCGTAGCCACCTGCATCTCTTGCCATTTTCCTAATTATTTAACTCCTTGGGATAGAGTCTTTCTGTAGACATTTGCTTTACCTGGGCTTATCATCAGCTTCTAAAAGCTGACTCTAATTTCACTAATCCTAAAATATCATGCCCCCACCACTATCTTAAGAAAAAAAAAAATCAGTGGTGACATGGTATAACTTGGATCACAGAAGTATTTTGGTACCTATTTCCCAAGAAAATGACTGTAGAGTCATGGGATAGGGGATTTCACACGTTTTAAACCAAGGATATTAAAGAAAAACCGTCTTGACACAGCCTTGGACAATCTGCTCTTGGTGGCCCTGAGCATGGGGGGTTGGGACAGAAAACCTCCAGGTGTCCTTTCCACCCTCAGCTCTCTGTGATAGTTTAAAGAGCCTTGACAGTAGTTGCATCCTTTATGGTACTAGAATACAAAGAGCTGCTAATGCTCTATTTCTCACTACATACATTGCACTGTTTTTCGTAGACATTAATAAGAAGTAATCACAATCTGAGCCTACACACACAAAAAAAAAAAAGAAAAAAAGAAGAAGTCTGTCAAGAAGTCTACCTAAGTTTATTCAGTGGAATAGAAGCTGTGGGGAGGAAAAAGCACTTTTTGGGGTAGAAAAAGTTCAGACATTAGCACTGGCCCAATCTGTCAGGTTTCAAAGAAGAGTATGAAGTCCTGTTTAAGCTACATAGATTTTGGAAAACTACTGAAGGAAAGGGAAGAACTGGCCAATATATTTGCATGTATGACACATTTTACATTGCTGCTTGGTTGATAGGGAAACTGATTAAAGTTGCTAAGAAAAAAGAAACTAAGAAAAAAAGAAAATAAAGAAAGTGGCCATTAACTGAGGAAATTTAGGTCCACATTGTCTTCACAGGTATGTCACAGAAACAGTAATCATCCAAGGCCGTGGATGCCACTGAAGCCACTAGAAGCAAGATGATAAAAAATAAAGGAAAGACCTATTTCAATGTCTTCTAACTCAGATAAAGTTGTCACTGATATCTGCATCCCCGCTGCTTGCAGCAGCATTGACAATACATCTTGCGTTATCAGGGGTGGGGCTTGAATGATTTATGAATTATAGCAGCAATGAAAGGGAGAAGGTTTAAAGTTCAAGACAGTAACCACCCACCTAGAAACCAGACTCTTTACAGAAATGTTGCACAACCCACTGTTGAGTTATACAGTAATAGGGAGCAAGGCAGAATCAATGGGCTAGATGGCTGCAGTCATCTCTATGGAATATCCAGGTCCTCAATGTTTTAGAACTCCAGTTTGACGTACAAAGTTGGGTTTTTTTGCAGTCCCTCTAATTCATCAAAACATTCCTTTAGTTAATGTGTTTATCACCAGGTGACAGATACTTCTATGAAACATTACATTACTTTGCAGAAATTGTATTTCAGAATTGCTGACAAAAAAGATACCAAACCAAACCAACCACAACTTCCTTCACAAAACAAAACAAAACAAAACAAACCCCCACAAAACACTGCAGAAAACGTTAATCTGAGAGAGTCCTAAATGGCTTGTCAAAAACATCTTTTACACATGTAAACTCTTTTCCTCCTCCTTTCTTTAATTAGAGCTTTTTGAGCATTCTTCGCTCATACAATTTTGCGCTCTGCCGAGCACTTATTTAACCGGGTAAACGACGGTGCCAGGCGGCCCGAGCCGCTCCATGTATCGAGTGCATTTGCACATGAGCGCACACGCACAATTGCGCCGGGGAATGTTAAGGTGGAACCGCAGCGGGCCGAGCCCCGGCCGGGCGCTCCGGGGCTGAGCGGGCACCGCCAGCGCCCGGACTTCAGCACCTGCCCTGCGCCTGCCCCGAGCGGCACCGTCTGCGACGCGGGATTACACAGAAATAAATTGTACCGAGCCCTGAAAAATCTCGTGCGCTGGGGAACGTTCCTCTTCCCTCCCTTTCTAAGGGTTTTAACACCCATCATCCCCTCCCCGGAGGCTGCCACCCGCGCCATTGGCAGGGCAGTGCAAAGTCCCCGAGCTTCTCCCTTCCTCCGCCGAGGCTCACCGGGGCAGAGCCGTGCCCGGCCAGGGGAGCTGCGCTGCCCCAGCCCCTGCTGCCGGGGAGGCGGCCCCGGCTGTCGCCGCTGCCTCACCTTGTGCCGGAACTCGCGGGCGACGCGGCGCTCCATGGTGCGGGCTGCGGGCGTTGCG
>VZTA01025046.1:1017-21434 GCA_013398855.1 Mohoua ochrocephala | reverse complement strand
CGCGGGACCCCGGAGCAGGGGCGGCCTCTCCGCGGCGGTGCAGGTGAGGGCGCGGGCTGGGCTGGGCTGAGCGGGCGGCGGGCGGGCACTGCGGGGCCGGGCGCTGCGACACCTTCTTGGGGAGACCGGGATGTGCAGCTTCTCGCCGGGGAGACCCCGGGAAGAGAGCATCCTCCACATTGCATCCAGCGCTCATGAGGCTGATGAGCTCAGGTGGTGCCAGGCTTCCCAGCCCCTGAGAGAGGAGCTGGCGGTGCCGGACAGAGGGATGGCTGCTCTGGTTGCCACCAGGATAATGCACTTCTTGTATCTTGCCTCAATATATTTGTACACTGCTGTGATAGGATCGGTATTTTCGGTGGCTGTTCTACTCTTGGTAGTTCTTCAGGACTTGCCCTCGAATGTGTATTTTATCCCAGCCACGAGGAGTGTCAATCCTCAAGGAAAGTTTAGTGCTTATGCAGCGAGAGAAGACTGTGTGACTCTATCTAGAGCTTTAGCGCGTTCAAGAAATTACGTGTTGTATGAAACATCCTTGCTCGAGGGAAAGCTGAGGTCTGGTCTGGCTCATCAGCAACAATTGCTTTGTGGGAGCTTTTTTGCTTCTCAGTAGAGGTAAGCGAGCTGGCAGTATTGGGTGACTACAGCTCAGCACTCAGGTTTTTGGATGTGTTTTATCTTGGCAAGTCGACTGTGTCACTCATGGCACGTTGCTGAAATGTAATTAGGGTGTGTGGTTCCCATTCCCTTGTTTGAGAGTGGGAAAAGGAAGCATTACTTTGTAGTCCTTGTTTGTGGCTCCTCAGAGGGAGTCACTTTTCTTTCTGCTTTCTCCCTGCTCTTTCTGGGAAAAGCTCAGCAAAGAAAAAATGTCACATAACTGCAAACAAGTAACCAGCTCAACCACCGATAATAGCAAATGCTCCTGGGTTTAGGTTCTCCCTCCAAGAATTCAAGATCTAGTAATACATTTCTTGTTTCTGGGCTAGCCTACCGAACAGAAATCTTCAGTAAGAAATACGTTTAGGAGGAAGGAAAGAGAAAAAGTATTGGAGTCTTGAGTAGAGTGTACTTTTTACTTTACAATGGAGTTTTTTGAGAATTTTATAGTAAGGCAATATGAAGCAATGGCCTTACTAAAATTGGTAAATTTACTGACAGGCTGAAGAGACTTTTAGATGTCTTGTTTATAGCTGCTGATTTCTTTGTTCTTTCTGAAAGGAGTCTGCAATGGCAGTTTATAACACTTCACCTACGACAATGTCCTTGTCTCGGAACAGGAGAATTCACAGTATGAAATGTGGACCATCCAGTAAGTTATTTATGTTTCTACAGAAAGTGCCTTCTCTTGTCCCTTATTTTCTGCATTGTTTAATCATTTTTAGGAAGAAAAAAAAATCTTAAAATAGCTAATGCAGGCCTTAATGATAAGGAGTTTGGTCTCAAAGGTCCCCAGGAGTGTGGAAATTTGTCGTGGAGTTTCACCTAACTTTAAGTTTATACCTGGTTCTGGTTTGATAATTTGTAAAACTGTTCCTAACTGCAGGTTTTGTAATAACGAGCCTTCAGAAGGAAAGTCTGTTCTTGTAGTGTGATATACATAACGATGTGGATTGCTGTCTAGATGCTATCAAATTGTGTGTCCGGTACCTCTTCTGTGCTTGGAGATTTTTTTGTTTGTTTGTTTTTGCTGAGGTAACCTACAGATGCTTTTTGTGTGTATGATCTATGGATTAGCAGGATAAGGTCCTTTTGGCCACCAGCTTGCAGCAGAGGGTATTTGCATGAGCGATGTACATCTTTGTTTTTTCTGTTTGCATTATTTTCAGAAGTGAAGTGGAGGGGCTTAAAGCATCTTTGCTGAAGGGTAAAGATCCTCTGTGTTAACTCTGCAGAAGGGTCTGGGTCGTGCTTGTCTCATAGAAAGGAGAAGAATGAGGCAAAATAATTCAGAGTAATTTTAGTTAGTGATGCAAACTCTCTGGCTTCTCTTCAGTCAGCCTGACCACACTGGATGTGGGACCTACCTTAGAGTGGATAGTCTGGGTTTGCATTCCATAGCTTTATAGCACAAAAGGCAAGACTGATGTGTGGAATGGACTCTTATCAATTGTGATTAGGGTTGTGTCACCTCCAAAAGCTTTTGGAGCCTTCAATACACACTGTTTTCAGAAGCTTTTGAGAAGCATGTAGCTGAACGTGGAGGAAGGATACCAGAGTTTAGAGAAGGATAATATTGCTCAAATAAAAACTATTACTTGTGAATCTCTCTCGAGAATATGAAAAAGTTGTAGATATATTGTGTATGATAAAATTGCTTTAGAAACCTAGCACTCTGTACTAGTAAAAATTCCTCTGTTTTTGAGGGTTGCACCATCTCATTGACCAAGAAGTTGTTATGCTCTTTTTTTAAATACTACATAAAGCAGCTTGCAAAGAGAAGATATGCAGATCATGCTGAGAAATTTGTTGTCATAATAATTGTTTGTTTCCCTAGGTTTATTTTTTGCCCAGTGAAAATTTCTTTAATGGAACTAGAAGATTTCATTTTTTGCTGCAGATCTGGAAAAAAGCTTCTAAGATGTGTTGTGTTAGTGTTCAAGTATGCAACAAAAACCATGCACATAAACCCTTTGCAAGACTTCTATTAAAGAGCTTTTGTCAAGGGTTTATGGGAAAGTTTATTGCTTCTTAAATAGGCCTAATGTTTAAGAAATGGAAGAAAAAATGTGGAGCTGGGGAGAACAAAATATTTACAAATGTCTCATGCTAACTCATCACATGGCTAAGCTTCTAAAGGAGGATGCAGTTATGATGGCAAGAATTAGGTTTAATTGTTCTCTGTAGATGTAATAGGACAAAATTTTTGTTCTACCTCCTATTTCTATGAGGCAAAAATATTCCATATGGATTTTCCATTTCTTATGTACTTGTTTTGGAAAGACAGTGTTGTTGAAGACACACCTTAAAAATTATTAGTGATTGCCTATACTTGAAGGCACATAAAATCAGCATTATTAAACTCTTGTAAACAGTGGAATACATAGGCTTGGAAGTTTCCTTTTTAAATCACAGTAAAGTATGTGGCAAATGGAATCTATTTTTGTCTCTGTGTGAAAGACACATTAAAAAAAACAAAACAAAAGAATAATCTGATTTGTTTTGTACAATGCTCTAAATACTTAGGAAAACAGTTTTCATTTTGGTCTCTCCAATTTAAAGAGACATGCAAGCTGCTATAAGTCTGCCCATGGAGTGGGATTTGCAAACATCTGGGCATATATGAAATAATAATCCTTCTTTGTTTAAAATACCTGAACAGACAAACCCAAATCAATGACAAAAAACCCCAAATCAAAGCAGCTGCTTTCTCTACTTTAGCAATGTCTCTAAGAAAATTATTCTTTGAAATACTTGTGAAACTGTGATTATAATGAACTTATATTTCCTCCTATTACAGTCAATTCTTGCTGCAATACCAGTTTTTCTTGCCTTCTGTAGCTCTATAAAGATAAACCAACACATTTTAAGTGAAATGAGTGCATGACTTTTGCAAGAGATTACCTCTGTGTTGTATTAGTCAGTTGAAAGCATTTCAGAAAGTGATGTCCTGTCTTATCTGTCAGTGGAAGAAAAGAGTTGGTATAGCACAAGCAAATACTTGTGTATTAGCCTAAATTATTAAGCAAATTGTTAAAGAGATTAAATTATTAAAGATATAAATTCTTGTGTTACTTTCTTGTCAGCAGGGAACATGGGATCTGAAATGTTTATCAGAATAAGTGATGAAGTTAACACGTAGTTTACATGGCTGTTAAACTTCCTTCCACACAAATCCTTTTCAGGCAAAAGTAAAAAACAACAAACAAATGTCAAAAAGCCCCGAACAGGAAGCTCCTGAGCTAAAGCATATTAAGAACCTGGGACAGGCAAACCAAATTATTTCTGGAGGTATTCAGGCTACCGCTGAGAATTTCCAACATTCTAAACACTACAAATTTTCTTGTGTTGAAATGCTGTGGCAGGCACGGGTCACTGTTACCGTGGCAGATACTTGTCCCTTACGGTGTGTGCTTGAGAACTGATTTCAGGAGATGTACCAGAGCAGAAAATCTGCGGCTAACTGGAAGGCTCTTGGTACTGAAGGGCTAAAATTGCATCCTACTCACTCATCTCAGAATCCCAAAGAGGAAGATTTTACGTCCCAGAGTAATGAGGTACTTGGCCCTGGGCTGCCTTGCATCCTGCTGTAGCCTGTGTGCCAGGGAAAACCTGTGCCACTGCAGGCAGGTGCTCTCAAGGACTTTGAAGTTGAAGGGTAAAAATTAACACAAGAAATACTTCTTGTATTAATTCTCCCACAGCTGAAGGAGCACCTGAACGCTTGCACCTAGAGAAATGTGCAGTGGAAATTATGCAGAGTTACAAAATACAGAATTTCAAGGATGTTGACCGCAAAAATTTAAATATTACATTTTAAGCATAACTTCTGCTCTTTCATGTGTGGCTCTAGATCTAATTTGAGTTTCTTGCAAATTCTTATCCTGATCTGCTTGGCTTTTTCACCTTTCCATTCAAGAATAAAATTTGTTGATTTTTAAATAATTGATAATTTTAATACTTTGATTGCCTTCAGACTCTTCAACTGAATTACTCTTCAACTCTTGCATAGAACTTTAAAATGTTTAATTTTTAAAGAGTTCTGAAAAATATAATTCCTGTCTATTTCTGTAAATGACTCCAAATCTCTAAAACTGTTTGAGTCAAGGTTGGTATGCAGGCAGAATCATAAGAACTGAGGGCATGGGCTGGACTTTGTATCTGTCTTGCTTAGGTAAAACTTTATCACTTTCAGATCTCTTAATTAATCTTTCATTCTTAAACTTTTCTGTCCAACTGAATCTAGTAGTGAATGTCCTGAAAAGAAACCTGTGTCTACTATTTTGCATTAAACAATTTTTTTTTCATGCTGTGTCTTAAATAGTATCACTAGGAAGTACTAAGCGCTTTATGGAAAAATACTCATGAAGGTACACATCAGGCACAAATAGTCAAGAATTAATAGTATACTGGTGCTAATGGTGTATTACTGTGAGGTCAAACCTGAGCTCAAGCATCTGTGTTTACGTGATAGTTAAAGCAAAAATCAAGTATTTCAAAGTTGGTGTGTATGGTAATCTGAGTAGTCAGATGTTTTCTTGAACGAAAGTGAAAAAAACTTTAATTTAGATGTCTCTTTGATTTAGTATCTTTTGTGTGGAATACACAGAGAAGATTTCTTTGCAGTTTCCTCCCTATGCTCCAAGAGAGTGTTTCTTTAGTGCCTCTATCTCACTTCATGCTGAAGGGCTCCACACTATATAAATTACTTACTATATTCCTAATGAGCATGTTGGATCAGAAGACCAAATCATGGATGAGCAAACCAGGACACAGAGTTCAATTAGCACTGAAATAAGTTCAAGAGAGCTTACGCATTCATTGGAGAAGAAGTAATGTAAGAAAGTAGATAAAGCTGAGTGTGCACAATATCAGAGATGCAAACCCACAAAATATATTGCATCGATAATAATATTTCAAAACAAATGTGTCTTTTTATGAAGATGCAAGATGCCTTTGAACAGCTATCGTGATGCTACTGAGGAGTGTCTCTTCAGAGACCATGAGCAGCAGTGACCTGTGTGAAGCCTGGACACTGCTCTGCAGAGCCCCTTGCAGCGATGTGCAGAGAGGCTCGATTGGAGTCACACTTTTTCAGAGGCTGTGATAAATAATGGGCTCGAGGTTCTGCTGCTGCTCATAGAAAAATTTAAAAGGAGGATGAACTGAAAAGGAGGTCCATGTGCTCGAGGGACTAAATTAACACTATTCACTGGGTTATTGTGCTCAAGGGATTGACATAGCCCTATCCATGGGGCTGCAGCCTATTCAGTAATTACTGGGGTTAGAGTATTTAAGCTGAGAACAGCAGAGAATTATTCAGACATGATGATCCCAAGTCTTCAGCTTATTTGATAAAGAAGGAGTTTGAGGCTTGTTATATCACCACAGCAATGATCATGTTATCAGGGTGATCTGCAGGTTCTACTGGCAGCACTGCTTAGAAATGGCATTATTACTTATGTGAGTCAAATCATGCTACGTAGGCCTCCCATTTTCTGCTAGAAAAGTCTCACCAGTTTTCAGTTTCAGATTGCAACCCAGTGCACTCAACTGGCACAATGTCAAAGGGGAAAGAGGAGCTGAGGAGTTTTTAATAGGTGTCACTTTCAGGTAAATGAAGGACAAAATATTCTTCTGTAACTTTTCTTAATTTTAGCTTTCGCTTAATCTTGATGTCTTTTCCCTTTCTGCAAGTATTAAAATTTCTCACGTTTTTAGGGGAGTATAAACTTTTGATGTGGTCATGTGGGTTATCTTATTTGGAGAGCTCATATTCCTTTAATGACAAAGATTAGAATGAACCCCTTGTTGCAGGATATTTTTTCTGAATACTTTAGGAAGTATTTCTGAGTTAATGGAGCAGAATTGCTTGGTTAAAGGAGGCCACATTTGCAGTAGTAGGAGCACTAAATGTGATCTGAAGCAATGCTGCTTTCCTCATTACCTGCTTAAGGATAACTAATGTTTGCACACACAGCTGTTCTATGCAGTGTAAGGAAAGACAGTTTACAGTGGTGTAAAAAGGGATATAAAATACAACAGCTAAATTATCATATTTTCTTAGGATCATAACACGCAGAAGAGATCTTCATAAAGAAGAAAATGCTCATGATTGAGTCATTTGATTTTTGATTCAGATTTGACTAACACCCTTTCTCTCTAAAAGAGAGCCAGGGAGGTCCTTCCCAGTGACAGCAAGGGTCCTCAGGTCAGCTGACTGTTTGCACAATCTGAACAAACATGGCTTGAAGCAGGTTACCTGAGCCATGCTTAGAGTGGAATCGTTCAACCTGAAACATCAAAAGGGGGCTAACTTCCTCTACAGCTCCGAGGAACATGACTTGCAGCCTAATTGCACGTTATTGTAACTGGACAGGCAACAGGGCATAATCTTAGAGAAGCAAAGAACAGAGACCAGGGCTCTGGTTACACAGGTCTCACAACACTCAAGATGAAAGAGATCAATGTCTGCCTCTCTTGACAAGAGGAACAGGCTTTTGCATTATTGACAAGATTGGTCCCTGTGAGCATGTAAATGAGATGGCTCAGGCAGTGTAAGCAGGGACCTTTCTGCACGGTGCTTGCATTATTTTTATTGACCTCACACTGGCCAGGCAGGGAAAGGAGCTGGATAGTTGGGCTAGCAGGCAAAGAAGCATTGCCTTTTACTTTGTCTACCTGCCTTGTTCTTTTGAGCATGGCCTTTATTTATTTTTTTTCTTCTTTTTTTTTTTTTTTGTTTGGTTGGAAGGTGGGAGAGTGCTTGTTGAAACCAAGAGAATGAAAATTAATTGTTTGGATATTTTGAAAGTCTTCAAATAATTACTTAGTATTTATAATGGGATTGCAAATGGAAAGGTGGTGAGACAACAGAACAGGTTGCTCAGAGAAAGTGTGGGTGCCCCATCCTTGGAAGTGTTCAAGGCCAGGTGGGGTGGGCTTTGAGAGACCTGGTCTAGTAGGGTTGGTTGCTTTTTCAAGCTACCAAGGAATAAGAGATGATCTTTAAGATCCCTTCCAACCCCAATCATTCTATAACTATTTTCCAGAATGATGTGTTTGTAAAGATAAAGAAAAGAAGGCCGCTTTCTTCTGAGCAGCTTGTCTGCATTCTGCAACAAAAGCAATCTCAGTTTGTATTCTAAAGTACAAAAATTACTATGATTGCATAATAGGAAATTATTAAAATTGAAATCCTTTCCTAAATGGACTTTATAGGAGCAAATATTAGCAAAATAAGTAAATGGATCACAATTGTTAAAAAAAGATTTAATCACAGAGTTTAAATTTGGTAACAGGAAACTTTGTTTCTGCTTGTGCACATTTTTATTTAGACTGTGAAAACTTCTGTCATATTTTGATAGGGATCTTCCCAGGGAAAATAGAAATTAAAAAAAACCAACACCTCCTTCCCCCAAGACCAAACCTGCCATTGCAAGTCAGGGATCTGTGTCTTTATGGGAAGTGTTTGTGGTTGGTGTACTTGGAAGGGGTAAGATAGAAGGAGGGCAGGCAGGGAAAGATACACAGCTGGGATCAGAACATCTGCATTTCTAAGGTAATCTGCTCTCATCCTGGCAGGGCTTACCCACAGAGTGTTACCTGTGGCTGGATACAGGCACTGGGCTTCTTTGTGGTGCAGTACTTGTTCACTGCCTCCATTCATTGCTTGGGGAACTGAAAACAGGTCAGACAAACAGATGTCACAGACGTTTTGATTTGGCTTCTCTAAATGTGCAATAGATTATTAATCTGGCTATATAACTTGAGTTGAAGCTTTCACGGTATGTTTCCTTTCTGTGGGGTTGGTTGGATTCCCTGGGACACTTTAACGCTAAGTTAGCAACTCCTGTCATTCTCAGAGTTACATTCAGTGAAAGAACTGGGTCTTAAGAAAGAAAACTATCAGAATTTATTTTTGACATTCTTTTTTTTTTTTCCCCCCACTCAGATTCACTTACATGTTTTAATGGAGGTGAATGTGTCTACAGAGAGTTGTGCAACTGCAGTCGATTTAACGCCACGGGACCGAGATGCCAGACAGGTGTGTAAAGAGAGAAATCTGACTGGGTTTCTGGGATTGCACTCGTGTTCCCACAGCTACAATGACTACTGTCTGCCTAAAGGTTCCCTTCATGCTGTAGCATTTTCTCCCTCCTTTCTTTTATGTCATTATATTTCACAGCATGTCACCCATCTCAACTCCTGTTTGTATCAAAAAACCAGTGCTGTGTCTCAAGTGACTCTCCTTTTGTTAGTGTATAACACAGGTGCTGAAAGAGATCACATATGCAGGACATGGGGCCAATACAATTTTGAAACTTTTGATGGACTCTATTACTACTTTTCTGGGAAATCCACGTATGCCCTTGTGAGACACGCTGAATTAGATGAACAGAGCTTTTCCATACAGGTAGGGAATGGTAGTTCTACATTGCTTTGAACTGTTTTGAACATGCTAATAATGTATTAATTTTAAGAGATTAAAAATAACTTGAGATGATAATAGGGGGTTGTATAATGTAATCTAGATATGATTTTTAACATGATGTGGGCTACCAGTTACCATAGTGGAAAATGTAAACAGCTGGAATAAAGACTGTATGTCCTTCCAAAGACTGCTTTGTTTGCTCAAAGCTGTGAAAAGTTCACTCCATGACCATGGCTATGAAAATACCACTCAGTTTTTTCCACAAGAGGGGGACCAAATTTCTTGCTCCCATGCTGAGTGCAGATTTGGGGGTATTAGTTCCGTTACATGTGAATTACAAAGAATTTGATTAAAACGTTGACTTTGTGATTTTATTTGGCAGGTGAATAATGATCCTGAGTGCCATTCTTCTCCTTATTCCTGCAAAAGGTCCATTAGCTTATTCTTCTCTGGAGATGAACAGATAAAGATGAGCAGTGAAGTCACCTATAAAGGATTTGGGTAATTGCAGTCATGTTTCAAATGCTGTAGTTACATTGGAGTCAATATCATGATAGCATTTTGATAACAGAGGTGTAAACTTTTATTCCTTGGTAGGCTGAAAAAGCATCCAGAGCACAGCTGCAATAATTACCCTCCATTTACCAAGTAGTGTCTGAGGAAGGTGATACCTAAATTAGTGATATGTAGAATTCAGTATAATCATTGGCATTCATGATTTTTGCTGCTATTTGCAACTTCATCTGATTTAGAGGAGTTACTCAGAATTTCCATCAGGGATTTTCAGTTGTGTGAGGAAGCCATTACATCAGCAAGTAATTTATTTTTAATGGTTACATTTTCTAAAGTAATGTAATTTTTGCTTCCGTGTCATTCCAGAGTACAATTACCTTATGTTATTGGAAACTTACACATCCAGAAACTAGCTGGATACTTCCTAGTCAGGCACCAGTATGCCTTCACTCTGGCTTGGGATGGCACATCTGCAGTGTACATCAAAATGGCACCAGAGTACCTGGGCAAAACCCACGGACTGTGTGGAAACAATAATGCCATCCTGCAGGATGATCTGGAAACCAGTTATGGTGAGTATTTAAGGTACTTCCTGTTGTGTAATATGGTGGGGGTTTTTTTTCCCATGTAAACTAAATGTTACTTAGTATTTAGTTGTAAAGCTGATTGAATTGAAGATGGGCGACTTTTGAAATGGAAAATATGATATGGAAATACTTCTGCTAAATGATATTTAGTGAAGAGGACCAATTTCAACACAGATGGGGCTCTAGGGAGGAAGATCTTAAAGCTGTCTTACTCAATTACCTACAATGGTATTTGTACTTCAGTTTCCTGGGACCTCAAAGGTAAAATCTGTTTTTAGAAGTTCACTGCCCTTTTAGAAATTTTCCAGCCTGTGGAAGCCTGAGGTATTGCTATTGGAAATAAATCAATGTCGACTTCAGACACTTCCAAAAGTCTTGGCTTTCAGTAAATAGTGAGTGAAGACATCTATAAAATGAATAAGAAAAAAAAAAAGACAGGGCCAAAATATCAGGTCCCTTGAAAAGTATCTCAAGTTAGGCCATAAAAACTTCTCGAAATCATTGCTTTGAGCTGTTTAGCTGTTGGCTCCTCCTCTTTAACTTGAGGCTATTTCTGTAGAGCACTACTTTGAAGCTCAGAGTGGATGTGGTTTCCTCTGCTGTCCATGCACTCCACTCAGTTTCAGAAAGCAGCAGCCCTGCACTGTTAGCAGTCATGGCCCCCACTAATACTTTGCTCACTAAACCAAGTTGTTTATAGTAATACCAAGATCAAGGGGTCATTTCCCCAGAGACTTTCCTCTCTCCCCTCACCTTTCTCAGTGTCTCANNNNAGTCCCTTAAAGCTGCGTTTGTAGCACAAGTGAATTCACTGTGCACAAGCTCCATCCACTTAGCTTGGGGAGCAGTGGTAATAAAGCTGTGGCAAGATGTGCAAGTGTGGGTAATCCAAGCAGTAATCAGTGTCACCACCTGTCTGAGGTGGATAATAATAATAATGACGATGGATTAGTTAGTTTAACCCTACTATGGACATTTCTACTTAAACAAAAGAGTCACACCCATATTTGGCTAATTCAGACAATCATTTTGTACCATTGCTGTACCCAGGAATTGCCTCATATTTCGTGAGTTTTAGGCTCCCCTTTGGGAGTTTATATAAAGTAAGAGCATAGACCTATGTATATATAATTTAATAAAGCTTTTCTTTCCTTTATTCCTTTATTGATGACTGAGGCAGGTGTAGCCCTTCTCCCTTAAAGCCCTTCCTTGCCTGAGTAAGGTGCTTTCTGCCATCCTAAAGCCCACTTCTGTAGTTCCTTTTAAAAGCATTTTTTGCTTCTTGAAAGGACCGGACTGATTTCAGCAGATTCACTCAGTGGTGGGAAGGGGTTAGGTGTTCTCTTCTTGATGTGCTTTGATTATTGACGTTTCCCTGAGAAATCCTATAGAAACATTGTTGTTCTTCCAAGTCACTGTGTGCCTCTGTGTCTTGTCTAGGAAAACTGACAGATGATGTAACAGAATTTGTAGAGAGCTGGCAGGAAAATCCTCCACAAGGAGCACCCGACTGGGATAAATCTCTTCTCAATGAACCACCGTGCCTGACACAAAGCCATGAGTCTTTGCAGGTTTGGATCAACACAAAAGGATTATTGACATAGTTAGTGATTCTATTTGGAGCAAGAATTTGACTTACTTTGAACGTTCAGTGAATAATTTGACAACTTTTAAGCCTTGAAAGAGACTGGAAATATTCACACCTTTTTTTGGGAGGGGTTAATTAAAATGCTTACTGCAGCAGATCTTCCCTGGTCCTCTAATCACTTCCCCTCCACCGTGCTGCCCCTCTTTTCTTCTGAATTTAGTTCTTGATCTTTTCAAATATTATACTGTCTGCATAACAGCCAATAGAAGTGTTTGACTGTGAAGCTGAACGAGTGACAAGTTGTAAAATATGGGATTCTTTTAGTGCCCATTCCTTCCCTTAGGAAGGATAGAAAGAAGCAGGGAAGCAAAACCAGAGTCAGAGCACAGTTCATTTGCCGGTGTTTAAAAAGACAATTATTGTTGCTTTTTTCCATGACTTTGAAGTAATTTTTCCTTTTAATTTGTATTTTCAGGATATAACCCTTAAATTAAAGTGCTTTGAAACTAAAGCTGATGCCAGCTATGGTTTATTTCTCTTGCCTTTTACTGTGTAACTTAATTAAAATGAAGGCTTTTTTCAGGTCATCTTGGCTTAGTTGCAGAATTATCTGTGCTCTTTTTGGGGAAGGGATATATTTTACCACCACTGGTATGACCTTGGATAAAAGATTCAATGTTATGGAAACTCTGGCATGGAGAGCAATATGTTGCTAAACACTGCTTCTATTTGGTGAGAGGAAAGTGATTCCTAGACGCAGACAGATGTCTGTTCTGATTTTCCACAGCATTCTATTTTATTCTGCTTATGTTTATTTTTGAAAACCTCATTACAACAGCTGTCTCTTTCCTTTCAGAGGGCATATGCTCTGTGTAATATCCTGTTACATCCCCCATTTAAACAGTGTCATGAGTATGTGAGTCCTCTCTCTTTTATGGCAAGCTGCACAAACGATCTCTGCATGTAAGTGAATGTTTTTGGCTGATTCCAGAGCTACTGTAAAAAAAACATGGTCCTCCTATCATAAGAATGAATTATAAATGCTAAATGAACACATTTGTGGCTTTCTCCGCATGTAAGTTTTTATCTAACATTGTTCTGTGATCTTGCTGTTCTCACTTTTTTTTCTTTTACTGCTGTGGAATGCTGTGGAGTTGTTCCTGTTTTCTTTGGTATAAGGACGACCAAAGTCAGGCCCAGATATTTAGTGTTAGTCTACCTCCCTTGAATATGTCATCTGTTTTGGTTCTGAGTGTGCAACATCCTTAGGTGCTTTCTGCCATTCTAAAGCCTTCTTCCTATAATGAAAAGTCATAGAGAATAAGCTGGTTTGGCTTTTTCAAACTGTATGGTAAACCATTGAAAAGAGGAATTTGATTACTATTAGAACTTATGCTAGCATTTCATAACCTGCTATACTCCTGGTGTGAGCAGTTCTGACTAATTAAATTTAAAAAAAAATAAGGCAGGACATAAGATAACTTCCATTTCTTGTGCCCTGATGGCTCACTAGTAGAAATTTTACACTTCCTTCTTGTGAGTTTTCCACAGAAAGTTATTCCTTCTGTAAAAATTGAGACCTTTGTTGAAGTCTCCTTATACTGCTGTATTTCTGGCTTTTGTGGATTTATTCAGGAAAATAGTGTCAGGTCTCAAACGTATTGATACTTATCCTGATGACCTCTCTTCAAATGTGGCAGAAAGTTTTTTTTTATCCTTTCAAGACTGTTAACCCAGTCCAACAGCACAGTACTTTAGAATACTGTTAAAGCAGATTCAAACAGCAGGGTTGAACGCAATGCAGGAGCACTCATGAGGTTATGAGTGTGTGTTTGAATGGAGGTACAAAGTAATATGTCACTCTCTATCTGTGTAAGGTCAGCAGCTGATGATGCAACTTGGTGTCGAGCACTCACTGAGTATGCCAGAGCCTGTGCCCAAGCAGGAAAGCCACTTCAGGGATGGCGTGTGCACTTCCAGCAGTGTGGTAATGCCCATGCTCTTGTACTTGGAAATGCTGCTTGGTCGCTGTATTTTGAGAAGGGTGCCCTTCATGGTTTTACTTCCTTGCCTTTCTCCAATTTTGGACTCATATTATCCTTAATGAAGCATTAAGTGAGTCAAACTCACTTCAAGGCTACATAAATGCAGTGGATTTCCTCTTTAATATGTGTGATTTATACGGAATTTATTTAAAGCACTAAGCTTATTACAATGTGATTCTTTAAGGTGATTAACCATTTTTATTTTCATGGAGCTACTCTTTCAAATATTGTCAAAGTCTTCGTGGCTTTGTGACATATAAAATGTGTGTTATGAGTGTTAAAAATAAATTTAAATTGCACTTGCATAAGACTTCATCTTACAAGTGACATAAAGTAAGTTTGAAAGAGGTTATCCAATTTGTTCGCCTGCCTGGAACACAGGACTGAAACTGCTTTGTCATCCATGACAGAAGATTTCCCCTGTGGTTCTGAAAAATCTCTGTTAATGGATGTTCTGACCACTTCTGATGATGGTCTGAATATCTAAATAGCTCTGCTGTGAGAAAGTGTAATTTAAGATTATTCTTTCTTAATGCACCTTTAGTGGAGAGAATGGGAATATAGAAATGTGTATCAGTTCTCTGTGTGTTAGGAAAGCCATTGTTCTAGGCAATGTTTATCTAGAGAACAGGTACTCAACTGACTGGCCAGAAAATAAATACCTGAAAGAAACATGTGCAATCCATTTAAGCCCTGTGGCAGTAGCTCTGCACCTTTTCATTTCTCTGTTTCTATATTTCAGCCATCACCTGTGCTGAACCCTTGACCTACAGTGAGTGCATCAACTGCTGCCCGGTTTCATGTCACCAGCAGTCACAGTGCATTGGCAGTGAGCTCCACTGCATTGACGGGTGCTACTGCCCAGATGGTGAGTTTTGCTTCTCAGAATCGTATTTGATTCCATAAAACTTTCCAATTCCTCCCCAAGTTTACATCCCTATATGACCTGACTAGATTAAAGCAGGAGTTCTTAACAAACTGAGTGCCAACACTGTGGGTAACTGACCTTGTCTTCCTAACTGACAAGAGCCTTTTCCTCCCTATAAAATTTAGGAATAGGTTTCAGCACAGATCCACGTTCCAGCTGTAGAGCTACACAATTTGAGTGAAAAATGGGGTTTGCTCTGTTGCTACAGGGCAGCTGTCCTTCCGATTGTGGTGGTTGCTGATTGGTTTTTGTTGGTGGGGGGAGGATTATTTTGGTGGCTTGGGTTTATTTTGTTTTACTTTTTTTCCTGGTTAGGGTGCTTAGGAAAGCTTAAAACCGCAACATAAATAAAACTCATTCCTGTGTCCACAAACAGGTTTTAATACTGAGGTTCTTAGACTGTTCTATGATTCTGGCAAGTAACGTATTCGGCAGTGTAGCAAAACTTTGTCCTCATCACCAAAATAGATGTTGATACCCTATATGTAGTAATTGGCTTCTATTGAGTACATAATTCTATCTAAAAGGGGACAGCAAAAGTTATACCATGGTTCTTCAAGTCCTGCCTCTTATATGTACCCTGATTATTTATAAGTTTAATCATATTTGTCATAAATTATGCCTTTTATGGTTTGGTAAACCTTTTTTTGCTTCTGGTTCTCTGATCAAAAAAGAATAATAATAATTATAGTAATAATGAAAAAAAAAGCAAAAAAAAAAATCAGTAAAATAAGGACCATAGAGGCAAAGATTTGTAAAGGTGTTAAAAAATAAGCCAAAGGTACTAAAGCAGCATGGCTTGTATATTTGGGTTTGTTATTTTGTGTGCATGTGGTTTCCTTTCTGTCTCACTCAGTACTAAATATTTGTTATTTGCACTATGTTTAGTGTATCTCAAGAAATTTAGTTACTTGATCCCTGTGATATAATTTATTTAATATATTTCAAATGCACTTTTTTTGGTGAAAATGACTAACAAATAGTCTAGAGTTTTATTATCATACATGACCATTTGTGTTGTTCTTGAATATAATTGTTAGTGCTCTGTCAGCCATTGGCATGGATATTTCACTTTTTCCTTGTTATTTTATTCCTTCTAGGCTTAATTTATGAAAATGAATTGTGTGTCAAGCCTATGGACTGTCCTTGTGACTACCACGGAAGTTTCTTTGAAATGGGTTCAGTGGTTTATGAAGAATGTAATAACTGGTTAGTAATTTTTCTTATTATGTTGTGAACCAAATCCTTTAATGATCATAGGCCTTCCTCAAGGCCTATTTCAGTTAGAAATGGGATAAACTTGGTAAGTATTCACTGTTTCTACATGCAACAATTGTTGTTCTATGTAGGTTTTGCAATTAAGGAAAAGATAAACTATTAAGGTATTAATGTGGAAGAAGAGAAAATGACAAGTATTGAGAAGAATACTATAATATTTAGTGCTGTTTTTCACTTTGAACCCTGCCTTACTAATAAAAAGAATCTAGAATTCAAAATCTTAACAGGAGAACTACTTTGACATTGTCTCCTGTTTGTATTGTCTCACTTGGACATCAAGAGCCTAATATAATTGTGACATTAAGCTGCTGTTTTCGGAATTTCTTAGTTAATCTTATAAATTGGAAAAGAAATTTGAAGGAAGAGAAAGCGCCTTTTATTGGATCACCTTAATTGAAGAAAATGGATGAACTTGCAGATGTGCCACTTTTTTTTTGTACCACAACAATTCTGTCTTTGAAAGTCATAAGATTCAAAGTGCTTGTGCTTATTCTTCTCAATGTTATTAATCCTTAACTTTTCTAAGGGTTATTAAGGAGCTAAAAAGAAAGGATAGTGATACTGGATGCGTGGATGAAATTTCACATGATCATGTCCTCATGACAAGCTTCCAGGCATTCTAAAGACTGTGATAACTCTGTTGTACCCCTTTGTAAGACTCAAGGCACTTGGTGCTCATTCCATAGAGAAGGAATCCAGGAAGAACAACTGAGGGACAACTGTGTGTAATTCACAAAATAAAAGTATGAAAACTTTTTGCTTTGATTTCAGCACCTGCATTGGAGGAAAGTGGATCTGTACAAATCTTACATGTCCAGGTATGAGAAAGTTTTGAATACTTAACTGCTTTTCTTACTGAATTTTCTTTCTTAATTCTTACTTCAGGTAAAATATTACTTTTGCAACTTAATATGATATTTCACTATGTAATTTGCATTTTTATTTCTATCTACACACTCAGTGGATTAAGTATTAAAATTGTCTGGCTTATCAGTTAACGGTGTTGATGTTTCTGAAAATCATTCTTAAGAGCCACAAATCCAGTACCCATAATATGAGGATGACACACATTATTGCCTCCTTCTGGGGGAGAAGCTGTTCAGGTATCCTGGCTTGGCATCAGGTGGGAACTCCATAACAAAAGCAAGGAAAAGTTCAAGTTCCTAACTGTGTTCCTAATACCTGCTTGTAATAAAAATACAATTTTATAAATTGAAGAATGTATCCGTGTATAGCTGTGGAGAGAACGCTGCCTTTACTGCATGCTTACATGCATTATTTATGATGTTTTTCAGCTGAATGCTCAGTTTCAGGAGACACTCATTTCATGACCTTTGATGGGCGCAAATACACCTTCCAAGCCACCTGCCAATATATTCTGGCCAAGAGCCGCACGTCGGGAATGTTTACCGTATCCTTGCAAAATGCTCCTTGTGGACAGGTAAGACTTGCAGCCTTCTTGTAATGTTTGCATCCCCAAGGGTCTATTAACTGGGGGAAAAAAGCATTTAAAAAGAAAAGCAAGCTACAAGCCTGTGCATGGGTATAGCTGATACTAAGGGTACTATTAAAAGTGATCCTAAACTACTTTATATTTGAAAGTTTCTGATGCTGTGGGCAGAAGTCACCAAATATTTTGTCTGCCATATGTCCAAGACCCATTCTCTTTCCTTTGTTTTGTATGTGGATTTCTGAGCATGTGTTATAAAACTGTGTTTGGGGTATGGAACACTGATAAGGTTTTTGACTACAGAGTTTCATTTTTATTACAGTCTTGAAAGGGCTTATAATTTTCAGGAAGTTAGGTCAAGATAGAACAGACCTTAAAAACATGTACACGGTACAGGAAATGTAGTTGTCTGAGCTTTGCTGTTTTCTGGAATCAGGCTTTTCTCACTGTCTGAGTTCTACATGTGCATGTAAGAACAGGATTTGGCCCACATTTATATTAAAGTCATGATTACCAAGCTGCTGGATTCCCAGCAGACTGTGAAAGACTTTGTATCTTGGCCAGATTTATGGTCTGTCTCCAATGGCCTTCTGTAATAATTTTTATTTAGAAGCAACTGTGCAGGCATTTGAAGTGTATATAGCCTTAAATATGACTTTGCTGTAATTCTAGACCATCTATATATGTTAGGCCCACATTATTACGTAATTCACATAAAATCAGATTTAATGCCATGGCTTTGTACTTCTGTGGAGGTAACTACATTGGTTTTCTTTTGTGTTCTAAATAAATGTATGATTCTATAAGTCCTTTTACATTAATGACTGCAGTCACTCTTCTCTGCAGTTTCCATTGTTCATGCACTTGAGATTTCCTTGGGGAAATGAAATCGTTATATAAGTTGTCATGCTACACTTACCAAAGGCATATTTCAGTAGTCATTTTCTATTTCTACATTTTAACCTACTTCTCTGGATGATAGAAAAGACTTAAGTAGAAAGTTAGAATAAAGTTGCAGTGACAAGTTTATTATAATAGCCATTATTTATTTGCAATCCAGGTAGGAGATAGGAGACTGAATGCAGGGAGTGCCCTCATCTCAGTGGTAGAAGTTGAGAGGTAAGAAAAATAGCTCAACTGGATAGAGACCAAAAATATTCTGGAACCTGATGATCCACAAATAAATGTCTCTTCTATGGTTCCTAGAAGAAGTGTCTCAGGACACAAGGTGAGACATGTGACAGGGCCTAGAAGTTACCACTGTTTAAAAAGTGTATACCTGGGTAGCAAATAAAATTGCTGTGTAACACTCTAACAGCCTTTAGCTCTTTGAGATAGAGGTGTTACAGTGAGGGCTGTGAAATGAAGTCTTGCCAAGGACATGCACATTTAAAAAACTTCCACGCTTTAACCTCTGTGTGTGTTATTCTTGTGATCCTGCTAGGATTTCCTGTTTACGGGAAGATTGAGGCTGCTTCAAGATGTATTTGGTTGTTGTTACAATTCCCCATTCCCAGTACATATTTGAGTTAGTTTGGTTTTATTTTAACAAGTTGGGCTGGCTTCATTCTGTGCTAACCCTGGAATCCTGAGGAGCTGATTAAGTTAGTATCATCTCAAAGAAATAAAAATTAAAAAGAATAGCTGTGAAACAAAACATAAATGTAGGCATACATCTATTCAGGATCATAGTTTTAGAATTTTGCAGGGTCCAAGAAGCTTGAGAAAGGTGGTTGTGTATAGCATAGCTGACCTATATCATGGAAGAAAAGCAAAGGAAATCCCCAGAGAAACTGTCTAGGCAACCTTTTCATCAACTGAGAGTTGAGGCCGAAGTGACCTCTTGCAGAAGCTCACAGCAAGGCTCCTTTCAGCCTGACCGGTTGAAAAGCCCATCAATTAGCAGAGCAAGTGTCTGCTGTGGTAATGTGCAGAATAGGTACGTGTGTGTCTCATTCCCCTGTGTTAGGGAGCATTCTGCATACAAACCAGACAGAACTGTGCCTTTTGGTTTAGTTGCTGTGGTTACTTTCTGTTGGGGAACGTGGTAACCAAGCTAGTTGGCTTTCTGCAGCTCTGGTGAGACTGCAGAGTGCCTTGCAGTAACTCTTGGATTCTTCTTCAGCCTGACTTAGTGACTTTGCTTAATGTGCCTCTGTGTCCAGGTCGTTTGTAGGTGAAAAAAAACCAGATTCTCTTGGCTTTTACTGCATGTTGGACTTCACGCTTCACCTAGCCTTTAACAAAGGTAACCTGATCAGTCCCTAACAGGTATAGGTTTTACAGAGGTCTGAGTAAAGCATTCTGGATGTTAACAATCAGGTGGGTAATCAGAAGATTATGGGATATGTCCCAGAGCTACATGCTCCTACTTTAATTATCAGCATACAGGTGGTAAGAGGGTAGTGAGAACAGTTTGTGTAGTATAATGCAAGAATGTGGGGCTTCAGTGCAGCTATTCAAGTGTCTAATTATCAACCAGCTGGTACCACTTGGCAGAAGAACTGCTTTTCAGTTCCCCAGGCACCCTCTATTATCTTTTTTTCCCATTTATAAAAATTAATGAATTGAAATGGGAAGCTAAAAGATTTGTAATGTGGAATCTCATATTTCTTGATGGTTTGAGATTTTATGTGCTTCTTTAAAAAAGCCTTATCACTCCCATCTCATTCAAGCAGACTAGAAAATGTGGAAAGAAAATACCTGGGGAGATTTTAGCTTTCTGAATCACAAAGAATCCAGTCATCCTGAGCCTTAGAGTTGGTGACATAAACAGTCATCAGGCAACAAGTTATTTCAAAATGATGTGAAATTTTGTTTAAGCACTTTCTGGAAGGAGAACCAGTCAAGTAATCAGCACAGCTTAACCTTATCTGAGTTTCAGGTGACAGCCTCACTGGCTTTGTAGTTTGTATGATGAGAAGGTCTTCTGAA
>VZTA01025045.1:156788-186455 GCA_013398855.1 Mohoua ochrocephala | reverse complement strand
CCGAGACCAGCCCCACCACGAAGTAGAAGTGGATGAAGACGGTTTTCTCGGTGGGGCGGGAGACGAAGCAGTCGACGCGGTGCGGGCAGGGCCGCCGGCGGCACACGAAGAGCGGCTGCACCCTGAAGCCGTAGAGCAGCGCCTGGCCCAGCAGGAAGCCCAGCTCGGCGGCGATCCGGGCCACCACGCTGCCCACGTAGAAGGGCTGGAGGCGGCGGGCGCGCTGGCCGGGAGCCCCCCCGCGCCCCGGNCGCCCCGGCTTGGCCGCTTGGTGCACGGCGAAGATGACGAAGAGGGCGGCGGGCGCCGAGAGCACAACGACGTGGAAGACGAGGAAGCGATAGTGGGAGATGGGGAAGGCGGCGTCGTAGCACACGGGTTTGCAGCCCGGCTGCTGCGTGTTACACACGAACTCCTCCTGCTCGTCCTCGAAGACGTCGCTGCCCACGGTGGCCAGGACCAGGATGCGGAAGAGGAGCATCACCACCAGCCAGAACCGGCCCACCATGGGCGAGTGCTCCTGCACGGCGTCCAGCAGCGAGCTCAGGAAGCCCCACTCGCCCATGGCCGCGCTGCGGGAGCGGGGTCAGCGCTGGGGCCACGCGGTGCCCGCCAGGTCGGACCCCGGCGGCAGCGCGGCCCCTCCAGCTCTGCATCCTCCCGCCATTCCCAAACGCGCCACGGTCCCCGCTCACGGGAGGGTGCCCAGCCCAGCTCAGCCCTGTCAGGAGCGTCCCCAGGCACCCGCCGTGCTCAGGACTCGCTTCCCCAGGGATGGATCCAAGGACACCAACGCAGGCAGGACCAGCAGATTCCCCATCCCTTGTCCCCCACCACGGCTCGGCCTGGCCGAGCTCTGGCCCCCCACAACAGCCCCGTACCTGCGGAGGCTGCGGACCGCGGTGTGCCAGCGCTGCTGGCGCCGGCTGTCCAGGACTGTCCAGGGCTGTCCGGTCCCTTGTCCAGCTGGGATGGGATAATGGTCCCACAGCCACGCCTGGAGGCCTTTTAAAGGGACAGAGCACCCGCAGGGGCGCCCGGAGGGAGGGAAGGGCTCGGCACTGCCGGTGGGGCTCAAGGACAAAAGCTGCCCTGCCCAAGGCCAGGAGCTGCCCAGGGCACAGGTTGGCAGAGGGGCGGTGGCTCCCCCAGTGCAGAAGTGCTCCCAAACTTTGGCCTTCCCAAACCCGCAGGGCCTCAGGGTCCCCAAGCCACAGCACTCGGCCCCCAAAAGGCCCCCCACATGCTGGCATCAGCCCCCTGACCCATCAGAGCCTGCCACAGCTCCAGCCCTGCGGTGCCTGGGGGATGCTCACGGCTGGCACCGGCCCTCCCTGCCCCAGGACGCTGTGCCAGGGCTCTCGGGGGTCCCATGGATCTTCCCAGGTTGTCCCTGCTCCGGCACGTGTGGGCTGATCCCTACAAAATCCTGTGTGGCACAGCCAGGGCTCCTGCCAGCCCCTGCCCAGCGCTGTTGGCCTTTGCTGGTGCCTCAAATCCCCATTCCAGTAACAGGAGCAGAGCCCTGGACAACACAGGTCACCCTCAGACCCCCCTTGGGGATGTGCAATGCCCAGGGTGGGTCAGTGCCCGATGCCCCACAGCCCAGCTCCCATCCAGCAGCATCCCCAGCACCCTATCCAAGATTTTGAGATGGGAAACTCCTGGTATGGACTCCGTGGTCCACTCTGTGTTCCCAGAGCTCCACATCCACATCAGGGTGATGCCAGGGCTCTGAGAGCAGCCCCAGAACCCACCCGTGGCTCTGGCATGGGTCACGTTCTGCAGCGAGAGGAGCCGTAAATAGCCCGGCCCTCGGAGGGGACGCGCCGGAGACGCTCTCCAGAGCCAGTGGAAAATCTGACAGGGCTTTCCACACTTGACTGGCTTCCAGCAAAGCACCGATAGCACGGGGGGCCCTGGGGTTTCATGGAATGGTTTGGATGGGAAGGAACCTTAGAGCTCATCCAGTCCCATCCCCTGCCATGGGTGGGGACACCTCTCACTATCTCAGGTTGCTCCAACCTGGCCTTGGACACTTCCAGGGATGGGGCAGCCACAGCTGCTCTGGGCAAGCAGCTCCCCCCATGCTGGGGACCACAGGGGTGTTCACAGGAATTCAGCTGTGGAGCCACAGTGGCCACAGCCCGTGGGGAAGTGGCCATCCAGCCCTGCACCCCACAGAGCTTGTGCCAAGCCTCTGCTCGGACAGAGGGAGGGCTTAGCACAAGCTCTGCAGTGGTTATTTCCCTAAAAGCACACAAATTCTGTGAAGAAAATAAGTAAAAACACTTTTATTAGACAAATATTAAAAAGGACAAACTCAGGACAACAAGAAAAAACTCAGGACAACAAGAAAATATTTACATAGTGAAGGAATAGTGCTGGAAAAATGACTCCAGCTCACCTGTGTTGGGTGGTGGAATTAAAAGTTCCTGTATTTTAGTACTATAAGATATTTCAAGAGGGATGTATAAATTTTAAAGGATTTGGCATGTTCTAAAGTCAACTTTAACACTAAAATGACCACAAAGTGTCAAATAATGGGGGGGGCAGCCACATGGCAGCACTCGCTGGGCATGTGGCTCCAGTGTTCACCAAAAAGGGGATGTTCCTGTTTAAACAAATCTAACTTACTTAAAACCAAGAAAAAACGAGCTGTGTTCACCTCTAACAAACATTTTTGGAGCTGCTTACATTTGGTGAAGATTTCCTAGGCTGAGGTGGTCTTTGGTGGGAACTCTGGAGCTCTGCTGAAGGCTCGTTGTGGATGTGGAGTTTAAAATTTTCCTAAAAACTCAAAATACATCGTCCTCAGAGGACTCCTCCAGGTACTGGACAGGTTTCTTGAGGCGGCCAGGCCTGGCACGGGGCTGAGCTACAGGGCTGTCGGCACCGGCGTCGACGGTGAAGGTGTCGTCCTGTAGCTTGGATTTCTGTAAGGAAAGCAGGAAAGGAGTCAGGGATCTGAGCATCCACAGGGAACACAACGAGCAGCACATGCCTGCTCTGCCATGGGGACGGTGGGAGCAGACCAAGGATCCGGGGTGTCTGACCCTTATGAGGGAAAGGTTCTTCCCCCAGAGGGTGCTGGGCGCTGAACAGACACCCCAGGGAATGGGCACAGCCCCAAGGCTGCCAGAGCTCCAGGAGCGTTTGGAGCATTTTGGCACAGGGTAGGATTTTGGGGTGTCCTGTGCAGGGCTGGGAGTTGGACTCGATGATCCCTGTGGGTCCCTTCCAGCTCAGAATATTCCATGATTCTATGACCCCCCCTCTCCCCCATTCCCCACACCCAGGTAGAAGTTCGACCTCCACCAGCTTTTCCTGCCTGGAAGAACCGACCCCACGCTCCACGGCTCCCTCGGCGCCGAGGGCGTTGCACAAACCTTTGATGCAACAGATTTGGCAGGCTTCGAGCCGAAATCCGAATCGGAATCCGAATCCAAAGAGCTTGGCTGCCTCTTCATAACCTTCCTCCCCTTGGCGTTGTCACCCGCGGCGCGCAGGGGTCCCTCCTTCGCCGCTGGCTTGGGTTTGGGCGCAGCCTTTTTCTTGGCCAGGATGTCCATGATGGAGGGCTGGTTGTCTGGAACAGAACGCGGCGTTAAACCCCCGTTTCGCTCCTCTCTCGTTCCCAGTTTGGGAATTACTTCCAACACAAACAGGCTCCGCGCTGCCGCGGGGTCAGCGCACAGGTCGTCTCCGTTTGAAGCCGGGTTTTCTAGAAAGATCTCTCTTCCACAGATGGTGAGGAATGGGGTTGTTTATCTGCTCAGTTCCGCCACATTTAGAGGATCGAATTAAAGCGTCCCCAAAGCAATTTACAGACTATTTCAGATTGAAAAGTCCTGATCTCTCGAGGCTCCATCTCAGACCTTCACACTCCTGCACGGGGAGGAAGGAATTTCCCAAACACTCCCTCATTCCTTCATACCTATATTTTCACTTTTTTTTAAGAGCATCTTGAAGCACAACTTCCAGTTCAGCTCATGTCAGGCCATTTCTGAGTGATAACATGCTTTCTCAATTTAGGAGTGGAAGTAACACTGTTTTCCTGCTGGGATCAACACAGAGTTGATTCCATTTGGAATATGCAAAACAGTGTCAAAGTCTGGCAGTTGAGTTTAAAAAACCCCAAATCGAATGCTGGAGATGGATGAGATGGATCCAGCACCGAACAGATCAAACTACCTCCAAAAAGCTTGCCTGCTCCAAGGCAGCTTTCTTCCCAAAAAGACACGAAGTGGGACATTGACTGCAAGACACAAATTCCACTCGGATTATCCCTGCCAAGTATTACATAGCGCTGTAGGAAGCATTCACTTTTCCTGTTCCCAAACTAAAATTCCCTCCCTCCAAGCATGTCCAACATGAACTAGAACATGATATGTTTGGAAACAGACCTCAAACATGACAACCAGAGAGAACCTCTGCCGCAAACCTCAGATCTTTGCTGAAATGCAAACTCCAGTTGCCCAGACCCTGGAACGCCGAGCGCAATCGCTGGGACCGTTTCCCACAGGAATTATAATTGTTCTCTAGAACTGATGCTGCTGAGCTGCCCTTACCCTTGGTGGCTCCAGCCTTCTTGGCTGCAGCAGGTTTTTTGGGCACGGCCTTGGTGCTCGGCTCTGGGACGGACGGAGCTGCGGGAGCCTGGCTCACCTTGTCCTCAGGGACATCTTGGACTGGAACTGGATAAAGAAAGCAGAAAGTCAGCCCAAAACAGCCAAGTTATCCCCTCTGCTCTTCCCTGTGCACTGCTGAGGGATTTTAGGACGATCCACGTGGTTTAGAGGTCTCGCACTCACCAGGGACAGCACTTGGCGCTGCCTTTTGCTTGGGAGCTTTTGCTGCTTTTTCAGTGGTTTCCCTGGAAAACAAAACCCCAGGTTTTTAATTCAGTTTATGATGCACTAGATAGATGCATTAAAAAAAAACAAAGCACTTTTAATTTCTGTGTAGCATTAAGCACAATTCATTTCCAATGATTATGGAAAAATACTCACTTGGGAGCAGGTCTGGGCTTGGGAGGAGCCTTTTTCTTCGAGTTTGTGTCCGATTCAGAGTTGCCTTCACTGTCACCCTGGAATTCAGACTCCTCATCTGAGCTGGAGTGATTCGAGTCCGAAATGACCATGGGCTTGACTTTGGCTGACGGAAGGACACAGATGTGTTATTTTACACATTTGGCAATGTGCAGCTCAGTTTCTTTTTCAATATTTTAGCTGCAGTTATTAAAAAATAAAGATCTGGATAAAAACAAGCAGATGCTGAGACTGCCAGGGAGAAGACTCTAAATGACAAGCGTGTTCTGTCATTTGGAGTCTTCCAACCTCACCCACAACACGTTTAATTTGCCAAGACAGTTGTGTAATTAAACCCAATAGCCATATTTCTCCAGTTGCCCATTTCTGCTTTTCCTTGAAAATGCGCACAAACGGTAGAAATATTTAATAGCTTCAGATGGTAAAATAAAGCCTTTTAAAGACGATTTCTAAATGTGATCTGAGGCTCTGGGAGGTCCCTAAATAGTCTGTTCCATTTTCTCCTCCACAAGGAGGACCATCCCTCTCCTGCATCCGTGTCCTCACTCACCTGCTGCCTGGCGAACCACTCGCTCTCTTTGAGGAGGCGCTTCAAAATCAGACTCTGAATCAGACCCTGAGTCAGACCAAGGGTTCCGTTTCTTGGTTTTCTTTAATGGCTTGAAAGGCAGAGTGGCCTGTCTCTTAGCTCCTGAAAAATATTGGGAGGCAGGATGAACCAGCAAACTTCCTGAATGTGTACTTCAGGCTCAGCAGTTCCAGCTCAGCTTAGAAATACACCGAATTCAGAGGATTCTGGCTTAAGCAAAGAGAAATAGGAATTTATCCCGCTTGACTGTTATCCAGGATCACTTTCTCACCCAGTTTTTCCAAAACTACTGATCCTAGGTGTTGCTCACCACCTTCAGGAAGAGGTCAGACAACCAAACTGACAATCCTTCCCCTCCCTTTCCATGGAGGGAATAACATCAAAGCATTTACCTTGCTCAGTCTTCAGCTTCTGCACTAATCTCTGCTTCAGGCCTGCAGACTCCTTCTCCCCGGATGTGTTTTCATCCTGATTCTCATCAAATTCAGTTTTTTCACTCTGCAGATGCAAGCAGATACCAAACAGTGAGTCAGCTCACGGAGAAGAGGCACACGGGGTAATGGAGGAAGGAGCTGCTTATTTTAGACATGTAAAAGTTAGTGGCACAAGAAACCTGAGTCTGTGAAACAAACTGTGTGTAGAATTGATTACAGACAGGATCTGTAAATTGGACAGGATCTACCCCCAAATCAGGTGACTTAAAAGGCAAAATCCAACATGAACAAAAACAGGAACTGTGGCCCCACTCCTGAGTGCTCTGGTCCTGCTGCTGTGTGCTGGCTCTGGGGGGGATGGGGATGCAGGACTGGGCAGGGTGGGATAAAAACAAAAGCAAGTTATTTGGAAAAACCGTTGGGTGGAATCACGCGGAGGAAAGGAGTGACCTGTGCGGCTTCCAGGGCCAAACAGGTGAGGGGATGGGTTAGTTCTCTCTGTTGGAAATGGCTGAATGGCACAATTTCAACTAGTCCTATAAAAAGAGTTCAATCTTTTTTATCTCCTTGATACGGAGAACAATGATGGCATTAAGTGGCTGAAAGCATTGCTGGGAATGCAAAGGCTGTTCTGGAGAAGGGAATGTACTGGCTGTGCTTCCTGCCTGCTAGAGGGTTTATCAAATTCCCAAGACACCTGGAACAACCTTACTTGCATCTGCCCCCTTTTCTGAGCTACCAGCCCATCCCTGGCACTGTGCAACGTGCCAAAAATTTCCCTCTAAGCCATCTCCTGATATATTAGTGAGCCTGTTCTCCTTCAGACTGAGACACCCCCATTTCCAGTGTTTCCCAAATCCTAAGGTCCTGTCCCTCTCCCCGAACAACTGCTTCAACAGCACAAGTCTAGCTAACAAGGACTCGCATTTCTTTAGGACCGTATTGAAGAGGATGTATAGAAAGATGTTTGCAATGTTCCTTTTTACCTTTACTTTCTTTTTAGTTTTCTTCTCTGCCTCTGCCTTCATCTCAGCAGTGATCCGAGGAACAACCCTGATGCCATGAGGGGATGGCATCACTTCTGGCAGCTGAGCCTTCTTCGCCTTCGCTTTCCCTCCTTTCACCTTCAAAGGTCTGCCGGCAATCCCTGCACTCTCATCCTGCGCTTCCTTGGCCTCCACTGCCTGCAGAGGGGGGCATAAAATAACACAAAAAACACAGAAGTCAATAAAGGGCTGGTGGATAAGACAAGGGAGTTGATCATCTGCACTGAGCATTGACGTACATCGAGTTCTTCAACGAAGGCAGCAAGGTCTTCCTTCCACAGGTCAGAGGGACTCTTGCGCTTAAGGTTTTCCAGCTCCTTTTCCTAAAGGGAATCACAGATGATAATCATTAGTCAGACATGTCAATCCACCATCCAAAAATAAACTATATAACACGTAATATATATATATGAATAGAATGCTTTTATAAGGAAAGGAAGGCACATACTTTGTTATCCCTCTGCTTGCAGAGCTCATCTTTCTTCTCCTTGGTCAGATACCACAGGGGCATGTTCAGCAGGTAGTTGAAGTCTGGGCCAGAGGCTGCAGCTGATTCTTTGTCATTCTCTTCCTCCTCCTCCTCCTCTTCATCCTAAATGCGGATTTGAAACAAATTCAGTCAACAAAAACCCTGACACATAAGGGTAGGGCTACTGAACAAACACGGAAGCTCTTGAATCCTGCAAATTGAAAAACAACTTGGGCCTCTCTAAGGATTATGAAGCCTCAGAGCGCGGGGCCAGTTCAGGCATATTCAGAGGATGACTGAAGCATTACCTTGTTTTGAGCCTCCTTCCAAGCCTTCACCGGATCAGACTCGTACCCTCTCTGGATAAGAACTTGAATCAGCTCTTTCTTGGGTTTGTTTTCTGCAAACAGACATTTCAGGATTGTCACTCAGTGCCCACTACCAGACGCTGTTAGGAGCGACAGATGAGCTTTACAGTTTGGGTCCTGTGGTTGTAGCTGCTCAGCATCCTACAGAGCTCCAAACCAGCCTTTCCACATCACAGCTGGGACATGTGGAAGAGCCTGAACAACACCTGAAAAGCTCCTGTTTAGCAGGTGATTTGTCAGGGAAGTATCGCTCCTGTGCCCGTCAAAACAATGTTAATATTTTTCTTTGTTTCCATACGTGCATTTCCCCTGCTGTTTAGTTTTTGAACTTGGGAAAAAAGTGGTATGATGGTATAAAACAGGTTTCATCATGAAAGGCAGGTGGAGAAAAAAACCCTTGATAGCTTGGTATAGCTTGCACCTCATTAGACATCACCCGGGAAATTTATGCTCTAAGTGCTCAACCACTGGAAATGCTTCAGCTGGAATTTGCTCCTTTTTAAAGTATCAGAAGCCATCAACCATGAGACACAAATACAAATGAAACCAGCTCTGGCAGCCTTGGAACTACTTATTACAAAAACCCAAGAAAATGCATTTCAGGGGAATTATTTCTCTTCCCGAGTTCAGTCAGACAGACTCGGGCTGCTGGGATTACTGGGCTGCCTTCAGACACAAACCACAAAGCATCTTATGACACGTTGTCTGGCCGCATCCTCTGTGAAGGCAGCGGAACACAGCCCGGCTTTTACACCGAGGGGGAAAACTTGATTGAAAAATGTGTATGTTGGGAACAAAGATCTGCTTCTTTTTCTAGCTCATGATTCTCAGATGCTGCTACTTGAGTATCATCTAAGTTTGAACCCCCAGTCCACTGAGAACGTGATTTGGAATATTTTTGCAGAGGTTCACAAAGATAATGGAGAGAGATACAGATTCTTAAGAATGCGTTTAACAGCAAACACCGCCCCTTTCTAACCCCACTAATAATTAACTCTTACTCCTGCCAAGTCAGAAATAAATGGAAATGATTGCTAAACTAGTAAATAATTCTCTCAAAAATTCTCAAGCACGAAGCAGGAAAGCTGCATAAGTATCCCATTGTCATTATTATGTGTATAATACACAGACCAAGGATACTCTGCGAAGCATTTTCCTCTTAGATGTCACTGGAAGAGAGATAAGCCCTGGTGTGGTTTGTAAAAGCCAGCCGGGGGCTGAGGGGGTGCTGACAGAGCTCAAGAGATCACCCAGTTCTCCCAGTTCCGATCCCAGTCTCCAAGAACAACATACCGATCACAATTTTGCCATCTATTTTCTCCAGGATGAAGCGAGCCTGGTTGCTCAGCTTTGCAGACTCAGCACCCAGCATCCCAATAAGCCATTCCTTCCTCAAACTGTAATATCGGAGCCGGAGTTCAAAGAACTCCTTAAGAATATCCTGGGGAGAGTCGTATTTCTTGAGAAAGCCGACATGGTCAAAGAGAACCTGGAGGAAAATGAAAGCACACGGGCATTATGATGATCAAACTGATTCCAAACCCACTGAAAGTTACTGTAACACAGGTGTGATGGTACCACCGAATTATTAACCAACAAATTATCAAATCTCAGTGTTATTCTAGAAACGACTTCAGTTTGTGAGCACAGCAGCAGAGACAATTTAGAATTTCAGTGTTCTTGAATACGCAGAGCAGAGTTAAGGTTACTTGAATCTTAGAGCTCCGTGCAGGACAAACATCTTGCATCAAGCTTCACACATTGTCAGGAGCCAGACGTTCAGTGCCCCTGCTGCTGGCTCAAAGAGCTCTGCAAACTGTGATTTCAGATCATTTTGCCTCCTTCAGGCAAACCATCCACTCTGGGCCCACTCCTAAGCCAGGCTCTTGACCTTTGAAAGCTGATTTAAAACCAGTAACAGCAAAAAAATCAAAGTGAATAGGTTACTGCCAAAGAGGATTTTTGTTTCACGCAACGACTGCAGCTGTCCACGGAGTCTGAGTTAAACCAAGAAATTCCTTCAGCAAAATCTGTCACATACCATGGAGTTGCACGTTAAACTTGTTTGGAGTTTGAAGACCTTATGCAGCCCCACGGCTTCGGCTTCTGCTAGTTTATCTTCAGTCATCTTCACCACGAACCTCACCGTGGTGTCTGTGTGATATTCTTTATAGTCTGTGATTAGAGGGGGGGTCTTCTCAGTCCCATTCAACATCGGCTCCAGAACCTGCTCTTTATATGTCTGAGGAAAGAAACAAAGTCAGACCCAAACCCCACTACTCCCTTTTTGCTTTACAGAGCAAACTGTACAGTCCCAGAGCAAATTCCCTGTTTATTACCTGTGTCCACGTTCTGACAGGCAGCTCAGTGATCTCGATGGTTGTAGAATCAAGGATGGACACTTCACCACTTATCACGTACTGATTAGGCCCCAGCTCGTCTATGGTGCCTTTGAAATTCTTGTAACTGGGAAGCTGAGGAGAAAAAGCACCGGATTTGTGTGGATGCCTCTTTTTTAAAGCATGCCCATAAAAATGCTCAAAATGAGCTCAATAAACTAACAAGCAAGACATTTGTTTTCGAATTATATTATTTACCATTGGCAGCGGCTCTTCTCCATCCATCAGCCGACGGATGTTGTTCACAACCTCCCTGATATCGAAGTTGGGGATCTTACAGGCCCAGCCGGTACCGATCCCTTCGGCCCCATTGACCAGCACCATTGGGATGATGGGCATGTACCACTCTGGCTCCACACGCTGGTTGTCATCGTAGAGGAACCTCAGGATGTTGTCATCCATCGGTGGGAACACCAAGCGTGCCAGGGGACTGGAATGGAGAAGGGAATTTAAGCCCAAATTCTTGTTACAGAACACGACCGCCATGCAAAAAGAAACCCCCCTAATCTTTATTATCCCACCCAAATTTCTCCCTTTGTTTCTGCTTCCATTTCCATATTCTCTGCTCTGATAGCCGTGTTTCCATAATGGAATCTAACACCTGAATCTCACTTCAATTGTTGCTACTCTGAGCATGCAAGCATAGCCCAAAGTTTTAAAGGGAAAAATCCAATCTGTTTTTCATTCTAATTGCTGTAAAATTGAGTCCTTTAAGACAGTAAGAACTCTGGAATGCTGACCTGAGCATGGTGAAGATGTATCGAGGGCTGGCAGAGTCTTTCCCTCCGTGCAGCCTCGTGCCAAACTGACCGATGGGCTGGAGCAAGTTGAGGTTGTTGCTGCCCACAAAGTTCTGAGCCAAGTTAATGATGGTCATCATCAGTGCGGCCTGCAACGAAGGAGGTGCAAAGCTGAACATGCAGAACGGTTCAGGGGATGGACAAAGTGAGGCAACGTTCACACCAAGAGCTTAACTGATACAGGGGATAAACTCAATTGATGAAATGCCCATAGAAACTCAAGGGAAATGCATCCCCAGACCATCTGAAATGTTCCAGTGACCCATGTCTCTATCCATTGCTGTCTACCTGCTCTGAAACCTCCAGTGAAAGATTCTGTCAGTCTCCACAGAGAACCTTGTTGTAGTGCTTAACTTGTCCTGACCCAGGCAGAAAGCTTATTAACATCTGCCAAAGTCCATCAGAAATGAAGTAGTTTTTTCTTGTTCCACTTTTTGAATGAACTATGTTCCCATGAAGTCCAGGACAGGCAGAGTGAGCAATGTCAGATTAAATTAATACTGAAGAATTAATCGTGGAAACAGCTAAACAGCCACTTCCCTTTGGTGTACGCACTCAAACATCTAATTCTGCTTTAGAGGCATCATAACTCACACCAACAGCAGGGCTTTTTGCTTTTCCTTTAAAGTGTTTTGCACACCCGGGCAGGTTCTTACCTCACCGTGATGGTATGAGGACATCTCAGCGACAGAACCAGCCAGCTGAGCAACCTTCACCTCCCGCTTATCATTTCGTTTGAAACAGGTGAACAAAACTTTCCTCTGACCTGGCTTCAAACCTGTACGAAAAAAGAAAAGACCTCGTGGTTAGAACATGTGATGTGATGCACTTGGTTCGTGCTCTCTAGAGATACAAGAACTACTTATACACCTGAAGATTCTGTACCAGGTGAGGAAGGTGCTGGCAGTAATGTACTACAAAACGGACAAGACATTTCATCCAAAGATGAAAAAACCTTGGACAGCAGAAAACAGACTTCGGGATACTGACCCTGAAACCTCAGCAGGTTCCCTGGCTCTGATGTGACATCAAACACCCATTTCCTCAACTCTGGGGATATACCATGCAGAATCACTACTTAGAAATCACTTACCATCAACCAGTGATGGGATGGATCTCTCATTATCTGAGTTTGAGAACAGCACCAATTCCTTGTTGATGAAGTCATTGTACGTCAGGTAATCGGTGTTTTTCCCATACAGGTATTCCTAAGATAAACAGAGGGAAGATTGCCTTAATTTTAACAGGGCCTAATCAGTTTCTTGGCTAGTTTCACTGACATGGGAAATAAAGACTTCATTTGGGGGAAATAAAGACTTCATTTGCCTCTGCTTGAGTTATCATTTTCCTATTGATACAGCAACTTGAAAGATGAGAGTTAAAAATGAAATTAGCCGTTGGATAATTGACAATGAGGCTACACTGATAAAATGAGAGAAGAAGCTGCTCTGCAAAATCCTGACACATTTTCAACGTCCTATAATCCGGACCTGACTCACTGACTGAGCTGCGTGCAGCTCTGGCGTGCCGGGATGAAGCTGAGAACAGCCCCAGGCAGAGACTGGAAACCAGTTTCCTTATAAACATAAACCTTTTACCTCTGGCAGACCGTGCAGCTTCCGTTGTCTTCTATCCTCCATGAAATTAGTCAGCCACTCCTTTCGCTCTTCTATCTTCTTCTTGCTAAAGGCCTGGATGTTACAAAATGAAAAGTAACTCAATTCCAGAACGTTCTGTGGTTGTGCACTATTGGATCACTTGAGAAAAAGGAAGAGCTTACCCAGGAGAACAACATGCTAAACAGGCTGATTTAAGAGCCCAAGAAATGCAATAAAAGGTTTCTGTAGCTAAACACATTAAGAGCATAATTTCCACCACTCTGTAGAAGACAGAGTAGTTAGGTTTAAATTTATAGATTTTTAATGTAATAACAGAAGACTAAAGCAGATTTGAGGGGAAATTAATATTTTGGGGGGAAATTTGATTTTTTTGGCATTGCCTAACAAGACTGAATATTTAAGAATCAAAGACTAGCTATGATGAAGCTCACAGAAACGAGGACTGTTTTAATCCACCGTTTTGCACTGGGGGAGGAAGGGGAGATCTGACTTGGAGAAAATGGCAGCAGAATACGCACAAAAATGTTAAAGGAGTATTTACTATTGTGTCTGAAAATGTCAATTGGTTTGTAGTGATTAGTTTGTTCCTAGCTATATTTAAAGCCCATCATTAAAAGGGTACTCTTGCCCTGAGGTCGAGGGGCAGATTCGCTGCTCCTGGTTCAACTAAAGCTGTAGCCTTGGTAACACAGAGATTGTCTCCAGCCCAAAGGCCTCGAAGAGCATTTCAAGAGAAAATACAGAGCACTCTACAAGGTGAAATACCAAAGGTAGTAAGTCAGCAATTAAATCGAGTGTTAGTTACCAGGGTGATCGCAGCATCATCTTCAGGCCCAGAATATTTGAAGCCAATTCGATGTTTTGCCATATCTGCAAAGTATTCTTTGGCCTCCTTTGACGTGCTGGTACCCAAACCTGCAGGGACAGGAGAGTTCATCTTAACGACTTTTTGCCTAAATTAAGTTCCAAGTCAAAGAAATATTTTGCTATGCCCGGTTTATGTGATGCGCCATATGAACATACAGTGTGAGGATGACTTCCTGAAAACTTAAATGACTTCAAAATGAGATGTATCACAAAAGTCAAAAGAATTACAATTAAGTGAGCAGTGGCACGATGTAGTTTTGGATTTTGTCTGTAGTTCCTGTAGTTATCTGAAATCTAACTGGAATATCACAGGAGGGAAGAGACTTGGAGGACACCCAGTCCAAATCCTTTCTGCAAAGCAGGATTGATTGGATTGCATCCAATCATCAACGCTCTGACTTGGATCAGTTTCACCACATTAAGTTTTTACAAACCTTTGTAGTACTTGATTTTCCATGAGTTGTAGTTCTGCGTACTGCTTTTCCATTCTTCAAACTCAGGAATGCTGTAGAATGCAATTTCTTCTTTGTTTTTGGAGGCCTACAATGGATAAACATTTTAATTGTGAAATGAAAGGTATTTTTGGACAATGGATCTTCAGTCATTCGCCTCATCCTCCCCCAGCCCTCACCTTTATGATGGGAGTAATGAATTCCTCCAAAAAATTATGTCTTAGAAGGGATGGCCAATTGTGATGGATGAAGTTGATCAGCAAACCTTTGATGTGTGATCCATCCTGATCCTGAATTATAAAAGATAAAAAAACAAACCATATTTTATCAGGGAATGATGGAAACGACAATTGTTGGCTTAAATGACTCTGTAATTCCAGCTGACTGACCCTATTAACTTTCACCTCTAAAAAGGTGACCATGTGTTAATTGCTGAAAATTAAGAGAAACAAAAAAGGCAGATTCTTGGTGAAAAAAGGTGTCAAGGACTGGTCAAGGAGTTTGAATCAGCAGACTGGAAAGACAGTGTTTAGCTGTTTGATGTTACTCCCCATTTTACTTTTTTTTTGTGGCTGAAAAGACATTATGAGCCACTAAAATGTAAAATGGGAAAAAGAAACACAGAGAATTGGGGACGACAATAGCAGCAGTTAGAGAAAAGCAGTATTTTCTTCCTATCTCTTTATTTAAGTGTTGCTATCCTCTCCCAACTTTCAATTTTAATGAACCTAACCTGATCTGTCATGATCATAATCTTTCCATAGCGAAGAGTTTTTAAAGATTCTTGATCTTCATAGTTCTTTTTATATTGCAAACCCACAATCTTGATGATGTTGTTGATTTCGGCATTTTCCATAATCTGAAAGAGATCACACAGAATAAAAACTTGAGTCTTTCAGACTCAAAATGTAGCTCAAGGAAGTATGAAATTATCCATAAATGAATCGCTGGCTGAGTTCTGTCCTGCTGGTGTTTTTTGCTGTTTAGAAACTTGTAATTTCTAATGGTTAAATTACTCTAGATAATTCCAAACATTTTCCAATCCACAACACAAACATCATCCCCTCAGGCAAATCACTGAACGGGACTTAATCAATATTCCTACCTAACCAGTGAGGCAGGCTTCAAGGTGAGGGAAGACTCAGGTGTTTAAGACACTGCACCTTGGAGTTCCAGTGCTCCAGGTGCAGCTGCACCGACTCATTGCACAAATCTCACCACACCTTCCAACACGTAACTGTAACCATTTTCCAACCAACCTGCTTATGAGAAGCTTCCCTGACATTGAGGATTTTCCCACGAAGAGGAAATACTCCATATTTGTCTCTACCAACCACTCCCAGACCAGAGACAGCCAGAGTTTTGGCTGAGTCTCCCTCGGTCAGGATCAGCGTACAATCTAGAGAATTCTTGCTGCCTAAAAAAGAAGAAAGTCGAGTCAGTTTTCTACTTAAGAAATGAAATCCAAGCCTGCACATTCACAGCCGAACAAGTATAAATAATCTTCTAATACAGCTTTTTTGGCACTGCACACAGTAAATGGAGATAATCATAGTAAATGGGAGTGTAAAATGGGGGAAAAAAACCTATGATAGGTTTTCTCACTTTTCCTCAGGAGACAAATCTTTCATTTAACAAACAAGTTTAACTGTTTTTGAATGAACTGGATACAAAAGATGTCAAACACTTACCAGCATCGTTGGCATCATCCAGCTTAGGAACGCCCTTAATCTTGGAGTGTTTCACAGCTGAACATTTCTTATTCAGCTGGTTCTGAGCTTTAAATTTTACCCAATTTAGGATACTTTCAACAATGCCACAGCCAACTGCCTGCAATACAAAACCCAATCCAGAGTTGTGGGAAAAGCCTCAACAAGGACAGAAACTTTTGTTATGTATTTTTACAGACATCTTGACTGTCCGTGTACTTACACCCTTAATGAATTTTTCACTCAGTTTACAGGTAGAGCCGAAGTTCTTTGCCTGCAGAGTCATGTTCTCCTTAGTCTGAGAGTCAAAAGTTGGGTTTTCAATTAAGGCATTCACAAAAATCCACATGTGGTTCTTCACCTGTAGTTAAATACAACAAGGATCACACACTGGACAGGCTCAGCTCACTTGTCAGTCACACAAGGAAACGCTCACACTGTAGGATTTGGAATTTTCCTAGGTATTTTGTTTGGAATTTTCCTAGATATTTTTTGTTAATTTTGAACAGCTGATGAACACTCATGAACAGCGTTAGATGATTTGGGATGTCAAGGAATCGGCATCTCTCTGCCTGAATAGGTGTTATCTAAGAGATACTGAGGTTTAGTGCATCTACGCTGACTTACAGTGATTACAGAACACATCAGTCAAGCAAAGAGAAGTTAATTGGATTAAACTGGACAATATGAGATTGCTATAATCAGCAATCTTATATCTATTGTCTGTACAATGGAAATGTGCTATTAATCAATGCAGTTAGGCATTAAGCTGAAGTTACAATTTGCAGTAACGCTCAAGTCATGTTTCCCACCTGGGAAATTCTGACACTGTACCTGGAAAGGCTTCACTCCAACTCCGTTTTTGTTCTTCTTTTTCACAACATCAATGAGTTTGGTCACGAGCTGGTCAGCTACATAATCGACGTGTCTGCCACCCTGAGGGGAAGGGGAAAAGGACCTGGGACCGAGGCCACTAAAACCCACAAAACTATAAACGCCTATTTAAAACTTTAAGCACATTCTTTGTGACATTAAAGTATTTTTCACTAACATGTGTACACTTACAAATAGCCAAGAATGTTAATGTTGAAGAACATGGCTCTAGCTTGACTAAACACACGGAGGAGTTACCTTTGTGGTGGCAATGCTGTTAACAAAGCTGACTTGCTGGAAGCCTTTTTCACTCAAAGTCAAGCACACTTCCCACCGGGAATTGACTTCCTCGTGGATAACTTTAAGTGCATTCCCAGTTTCATCGACCTTATCCTTCAGATAGAGGTCCACATAGCTGCGGAATCCTTTCACCTGCATGCAGATGAGAGCAGACAACTGGTTGATAACAGCTCCTATAAATACTTAATTCACATCCTCCTGCAAAGCGGGTGCAGAAATCCCTCCTGCACGTGGTTCCTTTGCTGTGTGTGATGTCAGGAATGGCCTCGACGGAATCTCATCGCTTAAATGGCACAAAAAAAAATAGACATTTGTGTTTCTTTTCAACGTTCACTTACAGCTAGCCTCTGTCCGTTCAGGAAAACTTTGACATCCTTTGTGGATCCAGCAATATCATACGCTCTTCGAGACATCAGTGCTACAATGTCCTTATCCAGAATGGTCATTTTGAATTTGGCCAGATCAGGTTGGAAAGTGACACAGGTGTAATCATCTCCATCAAAGTATTTCAGCTTCATTTCTCCAGCCTTTCCCATATTGTCTGTCCAGGTCTGAGGAAAGGAGCTTTGGTGAGTTGCAAGTCAAACACACACCAATAACTACCCCAGTTTTTAAAGCACTAAGATGGTTTATGTTTGAGATACCTTTAAATTAAACAAAACCTCTGGTTAAAAACCAGATTCTGATGCTGTCTGCTAATTTCATTATTCCTTTCAATTATATTTTGTGGGTCTATTTTACTCTAATCACAGTGAACTGACTGCAAGGTGTGCCCAGAGTTTTGAAACAAAGACTGAGGGTCTCATTTGGAAACCTCAGGTATAATCTCCCTGAAAAGAAAAGTGCTCCTACCTGCTTGAACAACTTTTTGTATTCGCGACATCCAGTTTCCACAGTAAATTTTGTGCTGAATATGTTGCACAGTTTGGCTCCATAACCATTTCTCCCCCCTGGAATCAGAAGGAACACAGACTTGTGTTATTATCTTTGTCCAAAACCATTTAAAAGAATCCAAGACTGGAGTTTGTCAATGTCAGCCCAATCCAAAGGCAACTGTCAACAAGCAACAATATTCTACAAGCTCAGTATGCAACTACAAACTCTGATTTAATTAGGGTTTAAGAGAATATTCAAAGTCAGTTTTTCCTGTTCCCATGTTTGCACTGTTACTATGATTAAACAGAGCACAGAGACTTCTCTGATAGATTCAGAACGTCATTTTCATAGAATCACAGAGTGGTTTAGATTGGAAGGGACCCTAAAGCCCATCCAGTCCCACTCTCTGCCATAGGCAGGGGCACCTTCCACTATCCCAGGCTGCTCCAAACCCTGTCCAACCTGGCCTTGGACACTTCCGGGGATGGGGCGGCCACAGCTTCTCTGGGCAACCTGTGTCAGGGCCTCGCCACCCTCAAAGAGAGGAGTTCCTTCTGTATATCTCACCTAAATTTCCCCTCTTTCAGTTTTCACGCTGTATCAAGGACCCCCTTTTCCACCCTTTCTAGTTTAGGTCACACACTTAGAGCTGTTCAGAGATATTAGTGCATATCTGAGCCTTCCCCACCTGTGACTTTCTTCTCGTTATCATCGTAGTTGCTGGATGTCAGCAGCTGTCCAAAGATCAGAGCAGGCACATAGACCTTCTCCACTTTGTGTTCAACAACTGGGATACCTTTCCCATTGTTCCACACACTGATTGTGTTGTTCTCTCTGGGGAGGGAAAGAAAAGTGTGTTTTTAAGGCTGCAAATGACCGAGCTGTGAAAGAAGTCAGAGAAAGGCTCTGGGGAAAGGCACCATTTCACCGGGAGCAAATCTGCGCTCAGCAAGTGCAGCAGCTGCCAGCAGAGGGGGGACAGGCAACACAGAAATGCCCAGATCTGCACATGCCGGCTCTGAAATGGACCCACACACAAAACCCTCGTCTGAGCTCGATCGGGATGAAAAGGGAGAGGAAGAGGTGGAGAACAACAGCAACGAAAGAGCAGCCGTTTCCCCAGCCAGCCCTCTGCAAGAGGCCAGGGGACTAAGCAGAGAGAAAGGTTTTCACCACTGGTGAATTCAATTTGGACTATCTCGGATCAGCCCCACGGCAGAGCCCTGCAGTGCCACCTCGGCTTTGCAGAACAGCTGAAGGCAACGAACAGCAATGAAATCAAACTTACACATCAATCGTGACTTTAATGCACGACATGTTTTTATCCCTCTGCTTGTTGTCTGCGGCATTGACTAGAAAGGAAAGAGAATATTGTTATTTTATTACATCCTCCATCACGGGAGAACTATGAACTGTGAAGTGTTCCAGTAGAATGAACACAAAAACTCACCACACTGTTACTAATAATCATCTCGGCATGAAAATATTTTGCAAATTACAAAGAGGAGTACAACAAGTTATCATGGAATTAGGAAGGTTGGAAATGACCTCTGAATTCCTCCAGTGCAACCATTAACATAAAAGGGAGAATTTTGTGCAGAATGAAATCAGGTTTGTAATTGGATTTCTGAAATTTTTCTTTTTGTTTGTTTTCCACGAATAGCTTGCTATTAAGAAGTGCTAATAAGTTCTTGATAATTTATGTTTAGTTCCAGTTTCTCACATTCAACCCCCATCAATAACCTGTCACTCACTGACTCAACGGATCTGTCAGCTTACCCAGAATCTCATCAAAGATTTTGTACAAGCCAGGCACAAAGGTCACATCTCTGCAGTTGAGGCCAATGCCTTCATCATAGACCCACATTTGCTGGAAAAAAAAAAGAAGAAATTTGTAAGTGCCCAGGTACAGCCCCTTTTCTGTGCCATCCGTTTGTAAAGCAGGTGTTTTGTGACTGATAAGCAGATATTTAGTGCTTTGTAAACAGCTGTTAATGACTCCCCGCCTGCCCCGAGGTGCTCGGGGGGCTCAGCCCCGCTCCCCCCTGCTCCTACCTGGGTGACGAGCTCCACGGAGCCGATGTAGGTGTCTGGCCGGAGCAGGATGTGCTCCAGCTGCGTCTTCTTCTGGTAGATGTGCTCCACCGTGAGCTTCTTGGGGCCATCGGCCTTGTTCACACGGGCGTTCTCGTCCGCGGGCTGTTGGGGGAGAGGCAGCGGCGGTGAGGGGGGCGAACAAGGGGAACACGAGGGGGCCAGGCCGGGGAGTGGAAGAGGATCGGGGTTGGGAGGGGAGCGAAGAGAACTGGAATCGCAGAGGAGCAAGGGAATCTGAGGAGAAGGAGGGCTGGGGAAAGGGCCCAGAGAGGGACTCGGGGAGACCCTGAAGGAGGCCCGAGGGGGGCTGCGAAGGACCCGGGGAGACCCTGAGGGGGCCCGGGGAGAACCTGCAGGTGCCCGGCGGGGGCTGAGGCGGGCTCGAGACCCCGAGGGGACGGTGCGGCGGAGGATCGCGAAGCCCCGCAGGGTCGGGGGCGGCGGTCGCTGTACGCACCCGGAGGGGCGACGGGGGCTGCGAGAGCTCCATGGCGGAGGCGGCGGCAGCAGCGGCAGCGGCTGAGGCGGCGATGGCGGCGCCAACGTCCCCTTCAAACCTCCGCTCGTCCCGCCGAAACGCGCAGCCAATCGCCGCCCGCGGCCCCTTGCGCTCCGCCAATCGCAGTGCGGGGCCGGGCACAAGGCTTGTGCTCTCTCCGCCCTCTGGCCAATCAGAGACCGCACCGCGAGTTCAAACTGGCCAATGGGAAGGGAGAGCGGAGAGACGGGCAGCGGGACCGACCAATAGAGGAACGAGAGCGCGGGCGCTGAAGCTGCCCGTTTGCCGTGGGTGGTGGGGTGTACTGGGATACACTGGGATACACTGGGATACACTGGGATACACTGGACAAGCCCTGGGAACACACTGGAATACACTGGACAGACCCTGTGGACCCACTGGGGTACTGCTACACACTGGGCAAGCCCCAGGGACACACTGAGAGTCACTGGGATACACTGGACAGACCCTGGACACCCACTGGGATACACTGGGAAGGCCTCGGGAACCCAGAGAAATACACTGAGCAAGACCTGGCAACCCACTGGGATATACTGGGACACACTGGGCAGCTTCTGGGACTACAACACTGACCTCGCTGACATGGAGACCTGTGTCAGAGTGTCCCCTCCCAGTTTCTGCCAATCCCAAGGGGACTGGAACCTGCTCCCAGCCCCTCCAGCCCCTGTTCCCATTCCCAGGTGGTCGCAGCGTGTCCCCCCAGCCCCTTGCTGCAGCCGGCCGTGTCCCCCCAGAACAAAGCAGGGTGTCATAAAAAACAACATTTTTGTGTCTTTATTTCTGGGTGGTGACCGTGTTGGCTCCAGTGGGGGTGGCAGGCTGCAGGCACAGCCTGGCATTGCCCCGTGGCACAGGGATCTGTGGGGTGGCACAGCTGAGGATGGGCACAGCGCAGCCTGGCCGTGGACCCGGTGTCCCCTCAGTGCTCCCACACGACTCCAACACTGCCCATGGTGCTCCCAGGGACGTTCCCCAGCCACACAGGACCGGAGGAATGCCTGGAGCGTGTGGCTGGATGTCACCGTTGTCACCACATGTGCCGGTAGGGAAAGGCCACCTCGACGCAGAGCACGGCCAGCGGTGTGGAACAGTTGTGCCGCTGCCCAGCCAGCAGCCGGCCCTCGCCCAGGGCGGTGGCCATGCCCTCAGCCACGCCGGAGCTGCGCCAGCCCTGGCAATCCCACCGGCGGGCATGGCCACCCCGCGGCGTGGAGCCGTGCCAGGCCAGCCGGCGGGGCCTGTGGGTAGGGACGGGGTGAGAAGGGCCGGGGGTACCCTGGGGCACCCCTGGCTCTTTGCTCCTGCACTTCAGCAGGGAGGGACCTGCCACAGACCCCCCACTCCAGCTCCCACACAGGGGCATCCCTTCGGGACCCCGTGTCCAGACTCACCAGAGGGGATCCGTCAGGACGTTGCGCCCATTGAAGGAGTAGATGGGACCCCGCAGGGCAGCACCGGACTGACCCTCGAAGAGGGAGCTCCAGGACTTGGCCAGCAGCTGCCCCTGTGGGCACGAGCCGTGGTGCTGAGCCGGGGGCAGGGGAATGCCCTTGTCCCCACCACGTGTGGGCAATAACATCCTCTCAGTTCTGTCAGCTCCCCAAACGCCCCGAGCACTGCCCAGGTGCAGCAGCCCCAGAGCAGGACTGGGTGGGGGTCCCCCACCCCCTGCAGCTCATGGGGCTGTGGGGCTTTGCCACCCACAGCCCCCCTGGGGACGGGGTACCTGCCTTCAGGTTGACGATGGGGAGGGTCCTGTCTGTCCGCTTGACGATGGACACCAGGTTCTGGGTGGGGGCCGACAGGAAGGCCCGGAAGGTGCCGTAGAGCCCGGCTTCCTGCGACTGCCGGTAGCACTGCAGGTCAGCGCCCCGGATCCCGCTCATGTCACCGGAGAGGGGCACGTTGAGAGCAGCCAGGCGGAGCTGGGGGTGGCAGGGAGGAATTGAGGTCTCTGCTCCCGTCTCTGCTCCCCCTTTCCCAGAGGGTGGGAGCCCCTGGCAGTGCTGGCCAGGGTTGGCGGTCTCCTGGGCACCTCTCCCATGACCGTGCACTCATCCCCACCGTGGGGCCAGGCATTCCTTACCGATGGGATCCGTGGGGTGATGGTGGTTGGCAGAATCTGGGGCAGCCCTTGTTCCTCCTCCTTCTGAATCTGGAAAAACACAGCTCAGGCCAGTCTGGGGACACCCATCCATGTACCACGAGTGGGGGGCACCCTCCCCAGACCAACACGACCCCAGGCTCTGCTCATGCTGAGCTGGCACTGCCCTGCTGCCATCCAGCCTGTCCCTATGGCACATCCCTTCCAGTGTGGCCAGACCCTCAGCAGGGCTCACCAGTGAGTCCATTGGAGACTGCACGGGTGACAGCGTGTTGGGACCTCTTGCCTGCACCCTCTTCGCCTCCTGGATGGAGAGGTGGAAGAAGAGGGAGAGGACATTCCTGTGAGGTCTGTCCCCTCCATCATGCAGAGGAGGGCTCTGCTCTGTCCCACAGGGACATGAGTGGACCCTGCAGCTCCTGCACCCCTCACCTGGTACTGTGGGGTGGAGGCAGAAGGGTCATCACCAACCAAGAACGACTTCGGGTCCTCCAGCTGCTCAACGACATGAGCAGAGGGACAGGTTAGGGCGAATCCACTCCTTCCTGGGGATCTGCTGCCCCAGCGCCAAATCCAGCCCTGGATCCTGCCCCCCCAGCCCTGCGAGGGACCCCACACGGTACCAGGAGGCGGCTCCAGCCGGTGGGGGTCCGGAGGAAGGCGTTGCTCCCTTCCCGCACGTAGACCAGGCTCCCCTCGGGCACAGCACCGCTCGCCTTCACCATCAGCTCCTTGGACTTGAAGACCCACGTCTGGCGCTGGGGGAATGCAGAGGGTGAGGGTCCTGCTGTGGGCTATGGGGCAGCTTGGGGGGCTTGCCTGGGGCTGCAGCCTGGACGCACCCGGAGATCAGCGCGGGAGTCCGATGGCTCCATCTGAGGGACGTTGGCATCTGGAGAGCCCAGAGATGGTATGGGGTCACAAAGTGTCCCAGCACGGGGCCTGGATGCTCCCATGGGAGCTGGCCCCGCAGGGATGCGGTGGGAGTGGGTGGGAGAGCCAGCAGTGGTGCCGGGGACCCGTGCTGTCACGGTCCCGGCGCCCAAGGAAGGGAGGCAAGACTTCGAGAAAGGTGTGTCCAAGGAGGCTGGAGCCCCCGAAACACCTGAGAAACACCCTCACCTGATGGCCAGCTGCGGTCTGCGGACACCTGTGAAGGCAAACGGGGCCTGTTGCTGCTGCTGGGCACAGGGAGAGGGACACCCTTCCTGGTGTACAGGGAGGGGACGGGGATGCTCTCGGGGACAGCGAGGCTGTGGCTTACCGGCTGCCTGCAGGGCGGCTGGGCATGGACAGGATGCACCCTCTGGAACCAAAGACAGGCAGGTTTGGGGTGGGGGGGCTGGTGCTGTGCACACTCACACGTGTGTGTGCTCTGGCACAGGCGTGTGCACACCAGTGCTGGGCCTTACGTTGAGGTAGAGGAGACCTGGTGGGCCAGGGGGGCCGGGGGGCCCTGGGAGGCCGGGGTTCCCAGGGGGACCTCGAAGACCCTGGAGTAGAGCAGTGTGGAGATTGGACTGGGTTATTTTGGTGCTGCCTTTTAGGGGGGGCAGCTATGACACCCAATCGATGTCCCCCGTGCTTCCCACTCCTGTCCCCTCCCAGGGCTGAGTGTCCTGACAGGGACTCACATGGGGGATGATCGCTCCATAAATCTCTGGTTCCTCTTTGCCATCCTGCAAAGGAAGAGGGAGAAGACTGAGACTGATCTCCATCCCTCCATCCTCCCTCTCTCCATTTTCCATTCTCCCCCACTCCTTCCTCTACCCCGTCTGGGGCTGTGGGTCCTGTGGGGTTGCCGGTGGGGTGAACCATGTCCTTGAGGCTGGGCTGGGGTCCCCGTGCACCCCTTACCCTGGGCACTCACCGTCTGGTACCTGCTGATGGACCCCCAGGAGCCGGGCTGGCTGCCAGTGCTGGGGAAGGGGAGGTGGCCCGGTTTGCACCCGTGTTCCCCGTAGCAGCACCCCTGGGTGAGCCGCAGAGAGAGGCAGGGTTAGAGCCTGTGCTGGGTGCTGGGTGCTGGGGATGGGGGGTGCTGGGGATGTTTATGGGTGTGCCGTGTGCTGGCACAGGTGTGCACACGTGTGCCCCTGCATGTGCCACAGGGGATGGTGTCCCTCAGCCCCCTCCCTGTACCCCGGGGTGAGGTGAAGGGCGTTGGGGGAGCAAAGGCAGCACAGAGGGCTCAGGGGTGCACACTCAGGTGTGGGGATGGGACCCCCCAGACAGCTTTCCCCACACTGCTGCTCGTGGCTACAAACCGGCTCTCCAGGGTCGCCCTTTTCTCCCTGGAAGGGAAGTGAGAGATCCTGTCAGCGCCTGGCTCTGGGGGTCCCCAGGCCTCCCAACCCCCCCAGGCAGTGCTGTGCCTCACAGCCAGGGTACCACCCGCCGTGGAGCTGTTTGGTCAGGGTGCCATGGCCAGCGCTGTGCCCGTGCCCCCGCTCCATGACCCCCGCCCATGGTGCCACCACTGCCCGGCTCACCTTGGGGCCCGGCAGCCCGGCCGATCCGCGGTGCCCAGCGTGGCGTGAGTCGCACTGCAAAGAGAGGATGTGTGGGGTGAGACCGGGGTGCCCCCTCCCTAAACACCCATAGCCCGGGACACCCTACTCACCCTGTAGTCCCCTGGTGGTCCTGGTGGCCCCATGGGACCCGGCATGCCCGGGGACCCTGGCTCTCCGGTCCGGCCAGGGCTCCCTGGCATGCCTGGCAGCCCATATTCGCCCTTCTCGCCCTGAGGGCAGATGGCACAGGGTGGTGAGTGTGGGGTTGAGCCCCTGTGTTCCCCCAGGTCCCACAGTGGCAGGACTGGGGCAGTTTTGGGGCAGCCCTGGAGCCCTCTGAGGGCTTGGTACTGGGGGCTGCTCCCCCAGGGCGGGGTGAGGGGCTGGTGAGCCCAGGTACCCCATCCCACCCCAAGGCCATGGACAGGCCGGGCTGGGACCCCCTTACCTTTGGTCCTGGGAATCCTGGCTCCCCTCGGAGCCCTGGTTTGCCAGGGAGTGAGGCAGATCCTGGGGGACCAGGGGGTCCATCGTGCCCAGGCACCCCGGGGGGGCCCTGAGGCCCTGGGAGTCCTGGTGCCCCTGGGGGTCCATCTGGCCCAGCTGAGCCTGGAGACCCTGGAAGTCCTTCAGCCCCAGGGAAACCAGGTGGTCCCACAGCCCCTGGAGGGCCTGGGGGTCCTGGCTTTCCCTCCCGCCCAGGGGCCCCCGGGGGGCCATCATGGCCTGGGTAGCCTGGGGGTCCGGGCATGCCGGGCAGCCCGGGGGGACCTGGGGGTCCTGGGTTTCCCACAGGGCTGGAGACTCCCAGCTGCTTGTCAGGTTGGAGGGAGAGAGGAGAGAGAGCAGAGTCAATGAATTGCCCTGTCCCATCCCCTGCCCACCCACGCGTCTCAGTCATCCCCATCCCCGCCAGTCCAGCCGGGGGCGGACCCCGCGGCCGGGACCGGCATCCCCTGTCCTTGTCCCTGCTCCGGTGCTCACCTCGTTCTCCGATCTCTCAGGGAGTGCAGCAGGCGCGGGTGGGCTCCGGGCTCCCCAGGCGCCCGGGGGCCCCGGGGGCCCCGGTGGCCCCGGTGGTCCCGGAGGACCCGGGGGGCCCCGGGGACCCTGGTGACCTGGCTGTCCTGGGCTGCCGGACTTTCCTCTCTCCCCTAAGAATCCGGGTTGGCCTCTCTCTCCCGGGTACCCTCGGTCACCTTTCTCTCCCTGTCGGGGAAATTCAGAGCCTGGCTCCACCTCCTGGCATTTTTCTCCACTGGAGCCCACCACGGGCACCTGCTGACCCCCCCTCCCTGGGGCCACCTGAGTCACTCCCTAACCCAACCCCCAAAGTTAGAGTCCAAATCCTGAGCAAAAAGGGTTTTGCACAGACAAAAGACCATCAGGACTTCGTCCCTCTGAGTCCCCGCAGCCCCCTGCCCCTTCCCAGGGAGGACCACGCCACCTTTGGGCCAGGAGGGCCGGGAGGGCCGGGGCGCACGGGGCAGACACAGCCGGAGGTGTTGTGCACCTGGAGAGGGAGAGAGCGATGAGCCGCGGGACCGGGACCCCGACTGATGGGTCCGGCACGGCTGCCCCGCGCCCACCTCTCACCTGGAGGGCAGGGCCTCTCTCCGGGGCCGAGGGGACCCGCCGGGGCAGCCCCTTCGCCGTCGTCTGTGTGGAGGAGAGGAGGGGCTGAGTGCGAGACCCCTGAGCGCCATCCCCATCCCCCAGTCCCACCGTCCCCATCCCGTCCCAGCCCGTGTCCTCTAGAGGCCCTCGCCCGGGTGTCCATCCCAGGCTGGCCCTGACACCCCCCGGGGACCAGGACCCCTCCACCACCTGGATCTGCAGGAACTCCTCTTCCACTGCGCTCCCCTCAAAGATCTCCGGGGCGGCCGTGGGTCGGTGCTGCTGGGACAGACAGGGAGCGCTCAGTGCAGGGCTCGGGGGGATCCTGGGGGGCAGGTGGGACCATCCCCCAGTCGGGGCTGCCCTCAGCCCGGCGTGGGGGCCCAACCCCAGCGCTGCTGTGGGGCTGCCCCATGTGAGGGGACACTGGGAGCTGCCGTGACTTCTTTCCAAGGGGGCAGAGGGAGCTGAGAGTTGCGCTCGGGGTTGGAACAGGGCACAGTGCCCAGGCCGGTGTGTGCAAGCAGGGCACGGATAAGGGGAAGGACATAGCAAGGAGCCTGGCAGCAGCCGGGGAGTTTCGGGAGGGCTGGAGGAGCCGGAGCGGGGACGCTGCCCAGGGAAGAAGCACCTGGCCTCGTGTGCGCAGCGGGGCATGGCCTGACCCCTTCGCTGCCCCCTTGGAGGCTTGGTCCCGGCGTCTCGGGGCTGTTGCCAGAGGGGGTTTGCTCAGCAGCACCTTCTCCACGGGCTCCACGCTGGCGTCTGCGTCTGCAGGAGCAAAGGAGCGCTGGGATGGGAGGTGGCAGGGCCGGAGGGGGACCAGGGTGGCCCAACACTCCCAGTTCCCAGCATCTGCCATGGCCACGGCAGTGCCACCAGCACCCCTAGACCCTGGTGCCCCTCACTTCACCCTCCATCTGTCCCCTCCCTGCTGAGGTGCAGGAATTTGGGGTGCTGGGGAAGCCACGTCCCCATCCCGTCATGCCTACCTTCCTCCCCATCCAGGGTGGGGGCCATGGGGCTGGTGCCTGGATCCGGGGTGGTGTCCTCTGAGCCCAGCGAAAACCACTGGGCCGTGGCAGGGTGCAGGCACCCGGCCAGCACCGAGACGATGCAGAGGGTGCGGAGGAGGTGCAGGGGACTGCTGGACCCCATTGCGCTGCCTTGGGGCCCGGCAGCCCGGGATGGGGGTCCTCGGCTCATCCCACTCGTCTGCGCCGTCTGGTCCCGCGGCCCCGGCACGGCGCCCGCTGTTATCGGCGGCCCCCGACACGCCCCTTGCCCGCCCCGCACCCGCACCCGCACCCCACGGACCGCATCCGGCGGGTGCTGAGCACCCACGCAGCCAGGCCGCCGTCTGTCCTGCCAGCCAGAGGAGAGGAGAGCGGTGGGAACCACAGGAAGGGAGCCAGGGCCAGGAGGAGATGCCAGAATGGATGCGAGGGAGGGCTGGGGAGGAGAAGCTGCCTGGAAACGGGGAGTAAATCCAGGGGAGGAGGGGGCCGGCTGAGAGCAGGGGGCATCAGCTGCAGGTCGTCCCTGAGGTCTGCCCTGCTGCCGGTGCCTGGAGGCGGGAGGTGTTGGAGTCCTGCAGCGTCTGTCAGGCACCGTGTCCCAAAGTACGTGCAAAGGGCCTGGGGTCTCACTGGTTTCATCAGAGCCACCCTCAGCTGGGGGGCTACAGCCCTCTCTGACCCCCAGCCCCCTCCTGCTCCTGCCTCCTGCTGACCTGCAACCTCTCCTCAGGGCTGGGGCAGCTCCAGACCCTGCAGGGGCGAGTGGCTGAGGAGCAGCAACCAGTTTGGGCCCCCATAGCATTGGGAATCCTGAAGAGCCCCCCATCAAGGACTTGGGGGCATGGAGCTGTCCTAGGCAAGGACCTGGGCTACACTGAGCAATGAACAGCAGCACTGAGCCCCTGCAAGGCTGCAGGGCTGTGCTCGGGGTGGGGGCAGCACAGCTGTGGGGGCACCAGCCCAGCCCCTCTCCCTTTCACAGGATGGTGCTGGGACATGGACCTGGAGGAGCAGTGTCTGTCTGGGCAGAGGTGGGTGAACACCGTCCCCGTCCCCTGCGTGCCCCACCGGCGCTGCCTCTGCCCGCAGACACAACAGTGTCCCTGGCAGGCGCGCAGCACTGCCAAGGCCTGATAAGGTGCCACAGCCTGAGCGGGGCTGGGCACCTGTTTGGGTTTGGTCTCTGCTGGGACACTGAGTCAAGGCTGGTGCCTCTGCCCCGAGTCACGGCCACTGCGCAGCAGTGCCAGGCAGGGCAGGGGCTCAGAGCAGGGCTGTGTGACGATGCCTTGTGGGGCCTGGGGCTGGGAAGTGTGGGGGACGTAGACCCTGCTTGCCTCGGTCTCTTGCCTGCACTTGGTGATGCCCAACTCACCTGCATGGGAGAGAGAAGATGGTCTTGAGAGCCCTCGTGGCAATGCCACCAGCGCTGTCGCTCAAGCCTCAAAATGCCAGTTTAAGCACTAGATGTACTCACTCATGAGATGAGTTTGGGGTTCTCAGCCCAGACCGGCATGACAGGCAGCTCTGCTCCTCTTGTCCCACCCATTACACTGACCCCCACACCAGAGCCCCCCCCCGCTGTGTCCAAGACCCTCGTGCTGCGCCCAAGACCCCGCTGCAGTGCCCACGACACCCTTGCCACATCCAGACGGGTGCCCCCAGCTGCCCCAAGCCCGGTGTTGGCTGAGATGCCCCAGGGCGCAGCTCGGGGGTCACCAGCCCCGGGGGATGCTCGGGGACTGTCCCCCCGGGCACAGGGGCTGCTCCCCGCCGTCTCCCGGGCTCCCGCCCTCGCCCGGTGCTGCGGGGACTGGCGGGGCCGGGGTCCCAGGGGGATGCCGGGGCTTCCGCCCGCTCCCACTTTTCCCGAGTAGCCGCTAGGTGCCGGCAGCCTTCAACCTATCCCGGGCTGTGCGGGGCGGGGGGCGCGGGGGGCCGCGGG
>VZTA01025045.1:122333-156010 GCA_013398855.1 Mohoua ochrocephala | reverse complement strand
CGGCACCGCCTGCGGCGTCTACACCGCGCGCTGCGGTGCGGGGCTGCGCTGCTACCCACCCCGCGGCGAGCCCCGGCCCCTCCGCACCCTCATGCACGGCCAGGGCATCTGCACAGACCTGGCCGACGTCGAGGCCATCCAGGAGAGCCTCCAGCCCCCAGGTGAGGCGGCGGAGGGGCGGCAGAGGGTGGGTGCCCAGGGTGGGTACCCTGGGTGGGTGCCTGGGGGTCCTTGTCCCTCACAGGGGCAGTGGCATAACCCTTGTCGGCACCAACCCACTCCCCGCTCACTCGGCAAGAGCTGGGGCCACAGGATTGGACTCATCAGGGACCTTCCCGTACTTAGAGGGAGCTTATAAAAATGATGAAGAGTGACTTTTACACGGATAGATTGTGACAGGGCAAGGGGAAGGATTTTAAACTGAAAAGGGAAGATTTAGATTAGATGTTAGGAGGAAATTCCTCCCTGTGAGGGTGGTGAGGCGTCTGGCACAGGTTGCCCAGAATATTTTTGGATGCCCTATCCCTGGAAGTGTTCGAGGCCAGGTGGGATGGGGCTTGGAGCAACCTCATCTGGTGGAAGGTGTCCCTGCCCACGGCAGGAGGATGGAACTGGGTGGTCTTTGAGGTCCCTTCCAACCCAAACCATTCCATGACTCTAAGAGGCAGGATGGGATGGGACAGCCCAGGATGGGAGTGCAGGGAGCGTGTTCCAGGGAGGGAGCAGAGGTGGGCTGCGGGAGACCTGGTACAAGTGGCTCACGTTTGTGCCATCCTTACCCACCGTGGGCACAGCAGTGTCACAGCCAGTGGCACCACACGTGCTGGAGAGGCCAACCTTCAGGGAGGACTTGTCACCTGCTGTGCCCTGGCTGCAACGTGCCCCTGGACCGTGGGACAGCCCAGTGTCCCACGAGCACCTGCAGCCCTTGGGGACACATCCCAGCTGCCAGGGAAGCTCCCGTTGCACAGTGACCCCTGCGCTGCCCCTTCCCTGGGATGCTGCCGGCAGATCTGGCTGCACCACCAGGAGGAAACAGGGAAGAGGCCACGGGGCACCTGCTTCCCTCCCAGCAGGTCCGGCCGGGCGCTGTGCGGGAGCTGGGTCTGTCTGTGCCGGACAGGGCAGCGAGGTGCAGGCAGGGCCAGGCTGGAGGAGCTGCTGCCGGTGTTCTCTGTCTGCCTCAGGACCCTCTTGCAGGTGGTGATCGTGGCCCCCTGCCAACCCCCCGGTGCTCTGGCAGGACCTGGGGGCTGAGAGCAGAGCCGGCAGTGGGAGCCCACCCCAGAGCTGTGCAAGTCGCACCACAGGAATGAATGCTCCCAGGGAATGAGTGTGGGGACCCGGTCCATTGGTGGTCCCCCTTTCCCATCCTGCAGGCTGTGACCAGGACCGTGTCCCCTGAGGCTGAGGAGTAGCATCCCAGCACGGGACAATCCACAGGCTGGTCTGGCCTGGCCCTGGGTCCCCACGTGGGGTCACTTGGAGCTCCCTGAGGGGCAGAAGGGACTGGAACAGTGTCCGTCCTTGCCCACCCGGGGGGCCGGATCCCAGTTCCATTCCCTCCTTGCATGTCTGATCCATGGCAGCTCCTCTGGTGTCCCTGCTGTGATGAGTGCCGTAAGTGGATAGGCCCCTCTAGCCACCCCCCTGCAGGGACAGGAGCTGGCTGGGAGTGCTTGGAGCCCCCCTGTCCTGCCTGTCTGTCCTCATCCCACATCCTGCAGGAGCTGTCTGGGCTCCCTGGCCCGGGGCTGCGCCGTGCTGCCAAGCCCTGTTGGTTTTGGCCGTGCCCCGTGTAATGCAACATTTTTTCCCAGAGCCTTTAGGAAACAGACTTGCATTTTTTCCCTTCCTTCCCGCGGTGTTTTGGCTTGGCTGGAGATGGGTGGGTGGCTATGGGAGCCGGGTCGCCCGCCGGGCACTGTGCTGGCCAGCGGCGTCACAGGTAGCAGGATGGGTGAGAGGGCAGTGGAGCCCCTTTGTCCGGGACAGCCCGTCAGGATGTGGGCAGGACACCCACAGCAAATTGCTCGGGGCAGTCCCGGCGGTGCATCCCCCCGCGGGTCCCTGACCTGCTCCGCAGCCTGGAGCCAGCGGGAGTGTGGGGCCGGGGGCTGCAGGCTCCCTCGCTCCCACACAGCCCTGCCTGGCACAGCGAGGGCACCCTGGCATGGCCGGTGCCTCTGATGTGTCCCCTCGGGGTCAGCAGAAGGGAATCAAATGCCTGTTCAGGGGCAGGGGCGTACGGAGCAGGTGCCCCCGGCTGCGCCCGCGGCCCCGGGGCCGAGCGGGTGCCGGCGGCTGGGAAGCGGTTAACGCGCAGCTCGTACAGTAAACACTTTGTCTGGGGGCTCTGTCCGGGGGGCTCCGCATTCCAGGGAAGAGGCTGGGATCAGGGGGCTGGGCTGAGGTTGGGCTTTCTGAACAGTTGGACATGGCTCCCGGCTCCATAGCCAGGAAGAGCCTCTCTGCTCACCCGGGACCTGTGGCACCCACGGGACGTTGATTCTTAGGAAGCGAGGGAGTGGTGGCAGCTCGCCTGACTCGAGACCGTCTGCCGTGGCCGTGGGTCTGGGCACCTTGTGCTGGACCCTGTCCCTGCCTCCCGCTCCTGGCCCTGCCAGCTCAGGGCTGGCTTTGGGATCCCACTCCTCGGCCAGAGCCCTGTGCGGGGGCCGGCTCCAGAAGGTCCCAGCCGTGGCTTTCCGTCACAGCCGGCGGGTGGTGGTGGCTGATCCCGTGTGTGGCAGCCAGGAGGAGGTGAGGACGTATTCCCCAGCACACACGATGAATGCTTTAGTGCTGGGTAAATGACGGTGTCTGGGAAAACCTGACCCATGGGAGCTGCGTTCACCCCGTGTGGTCTCTGTAAGCTGGGACAGATCCTGTTTCCTTTCTGTGTGCAGCGACTGGGAGGGATAGCGGTGGCTGAACCATGGCTGGACAGTGCACAGGCAGGGAGGACAGGCTGGGTTCAGCCAGGCAAGGCTCAGCCGTGTCCCATCTGTTCCCTGGGATGGGGGTTCATCCATGGTTGGGTTTCTCCAGGCTGGGTGCTGCTCCTGGCAAGGTTCTGGTCCCTCTGGGGAATCACTTGCATCTGCATCCCTCACTCCCTCTCCTGCATCCTCCCCTCCCTCTGTCCCACGTTGGGCGCTGAGGTGGGAGGTGCTCAGCCGTGTTTGAGCACGGCAGTGTGTCCTGGGATGGGGACGGGCCAGGCTCCCAGCTGGCATCCCAGGCCAAGGGGCAGTGGGTGCCTGGTGCCTGTGCCCCTGACACCCCCATCCCTGGCTCCCCACGTTCTGCCGGAGCCGGCACTTGGCAAAGTGAGCACGGCCCTCCCAGCACTGGCGCCTGCCAAGCTGAGAGCCCAGGAAGCCAAGAGCCGGCACTGCCACGGCCCTGCCAGGACCACCCACAGGTGACACTGGGGGTGCTGGACAGGGACGTGGTGGGTGCTGGGGCCATGTTGGTCACAGTCACGTGGATGTCCCTTCCGGCCTTTGAGGCATATGAGGTCCTTCGCGCTGGGGCTGGTGGCACAGGGGGGAGCGGGGCTGGAGCCGTGGGGGTCAATGACACTTGTCGCTCCCCATGGACACACGCACGAGGTCCCAGGGCTTTGCTGGCTGCCCCAGGCTCCGCTCCCACGGGATCCGCGCGGTGGAGCTGGAGCCCTTCACCGCTCCCTCGGGCTCAGCGCTGTGAATCACAAGTTCGGCACGTGACCAACCTCATTTGCAGCTCCCGTTAATTGAAGGCGATGCTGAATGACTCGTTTGTGTCCCCTGTCCACAGGCCGGGCAGGAATCCTCCTCCTTCCGGGACGGGCGGCTGTTTTATGTGGCCGGCGAGGGCAGCACCCCCTCCCATCCCCTTGGCACCCATTTCCATCCCAAACTGAGCAGAGGGGCTTCCCTTGGCCAAATCGGGAAGCCCCCGCCCTCCATCCCTCCGGGGTGGTGGTGCCCATGAGTAGGTGGCAGATTGGGTGGCATCAGGGCATTCTGGGGCGCGGCAGCTCTGGGCTCCACACACGCTGCTTTTCCCAAGCCTTTGTGCTGAGGGTGAGGAGTTTTCTGGTCCAGCCGGATTGCCAGGGAGGTGAGAGGTTCCCTGAGCTGCTGTGTGTCACCTAGCAGGGGGACAGTAACCCCAAGGACAGCGGCGTGGCAGGGAGGGATGCTGGAGCTGCCGTGAGAGGCAGGGACCAGGGGTCCCGAGCGCTGTCAGGAGCCGCCTCGCTGCCCGGAGGCACCGGCGTTTCATGTGACCTTATGAAAATGTTATTGGCATCTGGTTTTATTTAAGCCGGGAGATTTGATGCTCTGGAGGCGGCTGGCGGGGGGAGGAGGGGGGTTTGGCTGTGCCGGCGATCGGTGAGGGCTTCCCCTGCGGGGGCAGTGCGGGCAGCGCCGGTGCCTCCCGGTCCTGCTTTTCCCTGGCGTGGGAGCAGCGCCTGGAGGTGCCGGAACTTTGGCGTGGTGGTCCCCACCGGTGCCAAATCTGCCCAGCTCTTCCTGCGTCTCCCCGCAGGGATACAGGGGAGGGAAGGAGCATCTCTGCCAGAGCCCCCGAGCCCCCGGCGGGGCTCTGCCACCAGCGCCCGCGTTGCGCCACAGCCTCACGGTCGGTGCCGCCGGGGCTGGGGCTGGCACTGCTCTGTGCAGGGTCCTGGAGACTTTGGGTTTGTGTTTCAAATTTCAAGGGCATGAGCTGTTTCCTGGAAAAAATGGACAGATTGAGCAAAAAGCAAATAACACCCACGAGGGAGGGGGCTTTGATTTGGGCTTTGCCGTGGACTTTAACCGGGCTCCCAGGAGCTGGGCCAGGAGCCCTGCGCTGCAGGGACCGCGGCAGGAGGTGCCGATGGGAGATCAGGGCCAGGATGCCGTGGGGATACGACAGGCAGGAAGCTGCTCCTCCGACCCCTCTGCCCGCCTGTGGGAAGGGCCAATGCCAGGCGCCACCTGGCAGCCTCTGTCCTGGTGCTGTGAGCCCCTGGGTGTGAGCTGTGAGCCCCTGGGTGTGACCCGTGAGCCCCTGGGTGTGACCCCCGGCAGTGACCACCCCCTGCCTGCTTTGGGAAGGTTTTCCCTGCTGCCAGCTGCAATATTGATTTGTTTAAGCCCAACCCCAGGATAACCTCGGCCACTTCCCTGTACAGCCCAGGTGGACCGGGGGGCAAAACACTGTTCGGGCTGTGCCTGACGCAGCTCTGAGCACAGGAGGAACCCCGGCTCCCGGGGTGTCCCCCCTCTGCAGAGTCTCCCCGGGCCCCAAACCAGAGGAACCGGCAGCTTTTTAAAAACTAAAGTCACGCCGAACACTCGTCTCATGACGCTCTGTCCAGCTGCCAACATCTGGGCCGGCAGCTTGGCTGCGCTCCTGGCGCAGGCGGGGATGCCAAGCGCCGCCTTTTGGGATCGGCCCCACGGGAGATTAACTTTCTTATTCCAGGAATTTCTTCTTTCATGTCTTGGCGGGGGCCGTGCCCCGCAGCAGAGCACGGCTCCACTCCCAGCCGCGGCGCCCGGTGCCGCCCCGGGCCTGGCAGGGGCTCAGCACCGCCCTGGTGCCCCCACTGCCACTGCAGCTCCTCAGAGGCAGATTTTGGGGGGCACTGGGAGCTTTCTGAGGCTCCTTGTCTGTGTGTCCCAGGGTCGGCTTTCAGGCCCGTAGCTCTGGTGGTGTGGGAGAGCACCCGGTGCCTGGTGATGTGTGGCTGGCAAGGGCACAGCCAGACCCAGCACTGCCATTGGAGCCACTGCCCAGCACTCGCAGCACGCATTTGTGACCCTACAATAACAGACACATGGCAACAAGTTGTTAGTCATGGCTAATGAGTAGGAAAAACTCCCAGGAGTCTTTCCCAGTGCTGCGGGGAGCTCAGCCCAGTGCAGTGGCAGGGGCAGGATGGACCCAGGGCTGGGAGTGACTCCCCTGGGGACCAGAGAGGGTGATGTGCCAGAAACCACTGCATGTTGTTCCTGGGGGTGCAACTGGCACTGTGGAGGCTGGGGCACCGTGGGGGCTCTGCCATCCCCAGGGCTGCCCCGTGGCACTGAGCCCCCTTGGTCTGTGTCTCTGCAGAGAAGGAGGAGATCGACCACCCCAACAACAGCTTCAGCCCCTGCAGCATCCACGACCGCAAGTGCCTGCAGAAGCAGCAGGCGAAGAGGGTCAACAACGGCAACAAGATGCGCAGCAGCGGGAGCCCTCACCACCGCGAGGACACGCGGGTCATGGTGAGCACCAGGAGGGCTGGGGAGGGCGGGGTGGGTGCTCCAGGGTCGGGATCCTGGGGCTCTGGGCCAGGGGCATGTGCCAGTCCTGCCACCAGCTCAGCCTCACCTTTCCCCAGGCACAGGGCTCGTGCCAGAGCGAGCTGCACCGGGCGCTGGAGAGGCTGGCAGCCTCGCAGACCCGGACGCACGAGGACCTGTACGTCATCCCCATCCCCAACTGCGACCGCAACGGCAACTTCCACCCCAAGCAGGTAGGACGGGCTCTGACCCATCGTGGGGGACCGGGAGGGCATTTTGTAGAGCCAGGGTGAGGCTGGGAGGGGGACATGGGTGGAGGGGATGGTGACAAAGCATGGCAGAGCCTGCCTGGCTCCTGGCTTTGGTGGGAATCACCCTTTGGGTGCTGGGGGCCCTTCGCAAAAGCCCCGGGATGGGGTGGGGGTAGTAAAGCCCCCACGAGAGCTCCTGGTTGTCAGGCAGCCCATGGGAATGGGGCTGTGAGGTCCAGGCTGGGTGTCCTTGACCGAACCCATCCCCACAGTGTCACCCGGCGCTGGATGGGCAGCGCGGCAAGTGCTGGTGTGTGGACCGCAAGACGGGGGTGAAGCTGCCGGGCTTCCTGGAGCTGAAGGGGGACTTGGACTGTCACCAGCTGGCGGACAGCATGTGAGCGTGATCGCGGCGGCCCCGCGCCGTGCAGGGCCAGGACCCCCGCCGGGGCTGCCTAGGAGAGAAGGAGAGGGGACGTGACTGCTGAGCAGTGCCCCGGTGCCGGGGGACCCCGGGATGCGCCTCGGGTGGCAGCGCGCTCTGCGCCACGGGCTGCCCACGGCACCGCAACCTGCGCCATGACCACTATCAGCCACTGCCAGGGGTCCCGGCACGCGCCTGCGGCACCTCCATCCCACACGGACACGGCCTGGACGATGCTGCCCTGGGACTGGGGTCGGGCTGCCTGGGTGGAGTGGGTGGGGGGCACCCTTGATGCTGCTGCTGCTGCCCCGTGGTACCCCCGGTTTTCAGCCTGGCCCCGCAGGCAGCCCCGGACACCCGGCACCTTGGGGGGTGTGGTGGCAACATCGCATTTGCAGCGCAGTGCCCTCCATGCCAGATGTCTGCGCTCATGGGCAGCAGCAGAAGTGCCTCATCCTGCCCTCCCTGGCAATGAGAGGCTGCCCAGGCAAGGACTGGGGGACCTGGAGAGATGCATCCCACCCACCTGCATTCCACCCCGAGCGTGTGTGTGTGAAGGGCAGCGTGGTCGCACAGAGCAATAAGAGACCTTCCCCCTCCCTGCTTCCCCCCAGCCCCTCAGCCCGGGACCTCCTCCCCACAGCCCAGCCCCACCCCACTCCCTGTGCAGGGACAAAGCCTCCCATCCTCCATCCTGTCTCCCCCTGCTCCATCCTGGGGTGAGGGAGTCGGGACCCCCAGGCAAGAAGCAGAGTGCCCTCACATGTATTGAGGGGAGGGTGGAGGGATGAGGGATGCCCAGGAAACACATCCCGGGGGAAGAGCTGCTTTTGGTTTGGGTTTTTTCTTTCTTCCCCTAATTTTTTAATATTTAAAAAATGTTGTTGGTGGGATCTAAAAAGTGACTGTGTGGCCCCGAGGCTGGAATTCTCCATCCCCAGGGACCGGGGGCACTGCGGTGATGGCTCCTGTCTTCTCTTCTTGGCCAATGTGACAAAAGTGGGATGGATTCTGGAATGTCTCCGTGATGGGATCTGCAGATTTCACCAGCACAAAGTTCTCAGCTGAGAAATTGTCACTGGTTTTGTAGCTACTCTTTTTTTCTTCAAGCTGGGCTGGAAATTTTTTCACATACAAATGCCATGGAAAGTGTGCCAAAGACAGAGGGGACTTCCCCAAAAATCCCCTCCTGACCCACCCTCTGGCTCCGTGGCCTCAGGGGTAGGTTTTGGTTTTCCATGCGGATTTGTCCTGTCCGAGGCCCCCCGATGGGAATGAAGTGTTTCAGTTTTAGTGAAACGCCCTCCGCCCTCCCGATCCCCCGCCTGCCCCTGTGCCCTGCCGGATCCCTGTGCCCTGCCGGATCCCTGTGCCCTGCCGGGTCCCTGCCTGCCCTGGCTGCCCGTGGCCCTGCTCACACACAACTTCCAAACTGAGTCAATTTGCCAGGACAGTCCTCGGTGGGGAGGGGGGGTCCCTGTCCCTGCCACCCCTCAGTCCCCCAGAGCCACCGCACCACGGAAGGGATGCCCGGGGCCAGTCCCGGTGCCAGTCCCCTGCGGCAGCACCACAGCGGGACACGGCCCGCTGGCCTCGGCCACTCGGCCCCTCCCCGTGTACACCAGGGCAGGTCCAGCAGGGCCGGTCCTGTTTTGGGGGTTCCTGGCAATGCCGATGCACCAGGGCACGTTCCGTGTCCCGCTCCGAGGGCTCCAGCGTTTCGTAGCGTCTCTCCTGTAGTTTAGGGCTGTATTTACACACGACCATGTACCGGTGTCCCCCACCCTCAGCGCGTCCCCTGGCGCCCAAGGGGTCCCTGTCCGTCCCTCCCGGGCCAAGCCCGTCCCATCAGATTCCCGTGTAGCACCGACCTTTTACAGTACACTTGAACCTTTGTATCCTCAAAAAAGGTAATTACTGTATTTAATTTCCTGTTATTTGATTTGTTTCTGTCGAGTGTGTTTTTATCTTTTATGGCTTTAAATAATGGGAGAGGAGGGAAGCAGAGCAAGAGCAGGGCTGTCCCCACCGGTGTGGGGACAGGCTCTGGTCACCAACCCCACCCAAGGACCTGGTCTCCTGGTCCTGCATCGGGTTTGGGGTTCAGCAGCCCTGGTGCCCACGAGCCTCTGGAAGAACTTCACTGAGCAGGGATGGGGTGAGAAACAAATGATTCCTTGCCTTCTCGTGACTCCCAGCTCAGCGTCTCCACCGGTGCCACCGGGAGGATCGTCACCGTCTGCCCTACACAGCGCCACGGAGCAGCGGCGGGGCTGGAGACGGCGCCAGGCTGGGAGGGGACCCTGGACTGGCTTCAAAGTTCAGGGGCGGACAGGGACAGACACCGGCTGCTCCAGGGACACGGGCTCGGGGCCAGGCAGTGCCGCCGGCCTCGATGAGCCGCAGCCCGAGGCACATGTGCCGGTGCCTGCTGGTGCCAGGGTGCACCGGGCATCTGCAGCCCCGCTCGGTGTTCTGGGAGGGGGTGAGGATGCAGACGGGAGATGCCCAGGCACAGGAATTGCGACAGCTGCACACTTCCCAGTCACGGCTTGGCTCTCTCCCAGTGTCTGCAGGCAGTGCTGCCCGGGGTCACGGCGCAGGAGTTCGCCGAGTCCCTGTTTGGTGGCTCCCGGGGCCGGCAGTGCCATCCGGGGCTGGCGCCAGCCCGATGCTCCGGTTACCGGAGCCGGCGTTGTGCAAACAGCCCCGGAACGGGGCCGGAGGCGGCCGCAGCCAAGACAGGCAGCCCAGAAATCTGCTGGCACGGCAGATCGGCCACCGGACCAGGGCCCACGCCAGTGCTCCTGGAGCCCGGCCCCTGCCCCGGCCCTGTGCTGATGGCTACCAGGGCTGGCCGCACTCGGGGGATCAGCACGACCCCCCCAGAGCACTGTGTGCAGCCAAAGCTTTTGCCTGTCCCAGTTCCCAATTGCTGATCCTGACCAGCATCACGATAACCACAACAGAGTCCAGCTCTGGGGGTCTCAGACCTGCCCCAGGGTCTCAGGGCCGAGGTCCCGCAGCCCGAGCTGCCTGTGACCTTGGGGAGCTGCAGCCCCCTGGGTCCCTGCAGCACAATGGGGACAGCAGAGGTGCCGGGAGCCCCTGAGGATCAGCTCCGGAGCCCACCCTGCAGTGCTGGGTTGTGGCTGAGCAGAGCTCCCCCCCGCAGTGACCCCAATATCTGTTTTGGTCATTGCCAAGAGCTGCTGCAGCTGGCCACGCTCCACAGCCTGGCTGGAGGAGAGGGACTCTGCCATGGGTGCATCTGTTCAGCTGCTCTGGAGCAGAGAGAGTGGCTCCGTTGCTGCCATCCCTGTGGTGCCTGTGGCAGGACAAATGTTCTGCTGCTTCACTGAAACCACCCCTGAGAGGGTTTGTTAACACGGGGGCCAAAATCAAACCAACGCCGAGGCACCAAGTGAGAACTAAGACAAAGAACAGCGCAGTGGCCTTGAAGCCGCTTTCTGCTCCGAGCATGAGCTGACCCTTCAGCTGCTGCAGATCACGGCAGCGCTGTCTTCCTCCAGGCCCTGCCAATTTACGTCATCTGAGAATCCGGCCCAAATTCAGGCAAATCATTTCCAAAAACCCGATGTTTCACTGTCATGAAAATGTCACCATTTATTTCCCAGCTCTCCGCAATGCTGGGAGGTCGATCCCGCCCGCAACCCCGCGCTGCGTAAAAGGGCAGGAGAATTTCCCAGCACCAGGAAAAATGCGCTGCTCTGTCATTCCTGCGTGTGGATGCTGCTTGCTCCTTCAGGGAAGCAGTTTTCCAGCAGGACTTAGTGATTTTTATACACTTTGATTCGCAAAGCTGCCTCTTTGTGCTGCTCAGGGGGTGATTCCTCCCCCTTGCCTGCCCCAGACCTCCCCTGCTGCAGCACTGGGGGGTCAGGGCTGAGTCCCCGATGGCGGGAGCTCAGCTCAGCTCAGCTCAGCTCAGCTCAGCTCAGCTCAGCTCCATGATCTCCCTCAGCATGGACACCCCAAGGACAGGGGACCTCGTGGCTGGTAGAAACCCCAGCCAGAGCATTGGGGTCCTTCAGAGCAGATGATCCAGCTGAGGGACAGCAGTTCCATACAGAGCACAGCTCTCATCTTGCCTGGGCAGCTCTCGTCCCTTCCCCTGGGCAGCCAGTGCCCCACGGAGAGGCTCGGAGGAGCATCTCATCCCACCAGAGCTGAAAGTCTTTAGCTGAGACTCCTGATGTGATGGTGCATAACAAAAAAGTCTAAATACGTGCTGTTGCCAAAATGCAACCCAGAAGCAGGAGAAGGGGAGCAGGAGAAGCTCAGCAGTGTGTGGGCAGCTCCTGGCCCTGAGCGTCCCGGGTTCTGTCCCTACGGGCCGGGCAGGAGCTGGCGGAGCAGGTCGATGACAAGGGACACTGGCTGCACGGTGTCGTACTCTGCGAACAGGTGACAGAGGTTCTCCGAGTCTGTCTGGCTTTTGGCCACGAACCCAAAGATTCTTTGAGAAAGGAGAGAGGCTTAGTCAGTTTGCATCCAGGAATCTGAAGGAATAGGCTGAAACCAGCCCCAGCCACAAAGCCAAATCCCAGTTCCAGCAATTCCACCTTGGCCCGCTCCCCAATCACGTTTCCTTGGAAGCCAAGCAGCCGGGAGGAGCATTTTTGGCAAGGCTTTCCCAGCTGTGAAAAGATTCTTGAGCACAAGGTAGAGCCAGATAGAAACTCACTTCCTGAGCCCAGCACAAGTCCCTGGGAAGGCTGTGGGATTTGGACGGGGGGTTCTGCACGAGGGGATGTGGAGAACTGGGCTCAGCCAAACCTCTCATCCAAACCTACAGAGCAAACCCCCCCCGAAGCTTCACCCATCAGTCCCACGCCTCATCCTGCCACCATGGTAACTTCTATCCTCATTTTTAAGCTGATTCTGTGCTGCTCTGCAATGCAGCCACTTCCCAAAGCAGCACCATTCCCCCCCCCCCCAGATTCCAGCCCCCCACTCCGTGCGGGAGGTCCCTGCTCTTACCTGGAGGACTTGCAGTACTTCTGCCACCTGGGGGAAGAACAGAATTGGAGTTGCTCAAAGGCTGATGTTTAACTCATCCCATCAGCTGCAAAGCCAAGGGTTATGTTTAGATCCACCCCAGCACGGTGCGCCCAGGGCAGTTTTATGGGATTTGGGATTTGAAGTGGTGCGGAGGCACCGGGAACCACAGGGAAGGGAGCACAGCGGGTGGCTCCAACAGACACGGCTGCCCAAAACTCACTTTCTGTTCTCAGGGTCCATCCCACAGAACCTGATGGCAGCCAAGGGGTAGTGTCTCCTGAAAAACACCCTGGAAGAGGAGAGGGAATTGTTAGGAAAGGGAAGGGCCTGGGCAAGGACACGGATTTGCAAATCCAAGCCCTGTTGTGCTTGTGGGGGAACGAGGGTCTCAAAGCATCCCAAAATCCCAGCCCCAGGTGCAGCTGGTCCCTGCATCCCACCCCTGCGATGCCGCCACACACAGCATCGTGTGTGGGGTCCCATCCATCCCTGGATCGTGACACGGACTTGTCCAACCAGGACAGGTTCTCCTGAGGCTGGGAGATGAGGAGGGAGCTGCCTCTCCATGAGCCCCCCACCCTGGGGCCACCCCCTTGGTCCATCCTGGGCTCTTACTTCCTCTGGACGTCGGTCAGCGTGACGCCCTGCTCCGTCACCCTGAAGTGCACCAGGGTGGGCGTGGGCAGCGTCTCCAGCTCCAGGGTGTGGGAGATGCCTTTCAGGATGGCCGGGGCTCCCGTCAGCGTCTCCACGTTCACCGAGCTGAGGTACAGGACGTTGCACACTGCAAGGACAGCACCGGGCCCGGCTCAGCGCGGATGTGACACGGGCCAGACCCAGGGCTGGGTCCCAGGGGTCATCCTGCAGATCCCTCACACGGACCCGGGTCAGGTTTGTTTTGACGAAAATTAAAAGATTTGGTGACTCAGAAATTCTTCACTAATTTAGTTTAGTTTACTTTAATTCTTTGCGCTAATTGTTGTAAAAGTCAAAGTATTTAATTTCCCGTTTCTAAATGTCACATTTGCTGGGGTTTTTTTTTCTGTTTATTACATATTTCCTTTAATGAAAAGCAGAAATACCCCAAGCCAACGAAGGGCTGAAGGCCAACCTAAAACATGACATTTCAGGCTGATTGAGCTGTTTAAAGGGCTGTTCTGGGTCAAACTAAACTTTCCAGCTTGCCAACTGATTTTTCAGAATTTCCAGCAAAACAAAGCAGTCCCCAGCTCCCCAGCCTGCGTTGTGACCCGTCCATGTGGTCTCCTGCCCTTCATTCTTTGTCCTCACCTGGAGCCCACCCAGGCTGAGGTGCACAGACCCTTCCCCATCCTGCTCTGTCATTCCCACATGTGCCCCATAAGGTTCCTCAGCAGTTTAACCCACCCCTGACTGCCCATCCCTCTCCTCAACTCCCACTGTCCCACACCCATCAGGAGAGAGGCTTAAAAATCAGGAACTGTTTAAAACTGTGGAAACCGGGGGTCTTTTATCAGCCTCATGACCTCAAGAACTGTGTTTTCAAGCATCTTGGGGACCCAAAGTCTCCTTTCCTTAAAAGTATCAGGCTCCCTTGCAGCCCAGGGAAAAATCTGCAGAAATCCTGCGGGTATCTCCAGCCCCAAGGGGAAGCTGGAGGGGGATGTCACACCAGTGCCCACCACTGCACAGGAGCGACCTGCTGCTGTCACGGTGTGCCCAGGGCTCCAGCTCCTGCCGGCCGGGCTGTCCCCAGGGCCAGCAGCCAGCTCCTGTCCTCACCTGCCGTTTTCCTGGCCAGGGACAGGGCAGATTCGGGGGCGCAGTCGGGGCTGTCCTCTCCGTCAGCGAGATCTGCACAAAGGACAAGCAGGAGCAGTGATGCCACAGGCCAGGCTGTGCTGGTCACCTCTTTGGCCATTCCTTATCTCACAAGAGGCTCAAAGGCCCAGGACCACTCTAATTGCAGGGGTTTAGAGCAGTAATTAACTTAATTGTCCTCCATTTCCCTGTCCTGGCTCCGTTCACCTCTGATCTCCCACTCCTACTTCCCTTGCCCTCTCCCCATCCCCGGCGGAAGGGAGTCACCCCTGTCCCGTCCCCAGGTCAGCTCTGCAGGTCCCTGCTCCACCTGCAGCCAGGGGAGCAGCCCCTCGCAGACCCCCGGGAGGGAGCTCAGCCCCCTCCCCACAGCAGGACCGCGCCCACCTCCCCGGAGCAGCGGGAGGGGCCGCTCAGAGCATCCCTCCTGTCCCGTCACCTACCTCGGGTGGGGATGCTGAGCCTGCAGGGCAGTGCCAGCGGGGTGATGGAGTGCTGGTAGACGAAGGCAGAGAGGCTCCCTGCAACAAGAACCGTGAGTTGGGGGGGGGCTGCTGCCTGAAACCCCCCACCCACCCAGCTTCACCCCACAACAGTGTCCCAGGGAGCTCGTGTTCCCTCTTTGGAGCCACTTTGTTGGGGAAGCACGGGCAGGACCAGGGGCTGGGGGGTTCCTGTAGTGGCAGGTGAGCGACACATTCACCTGGTCCTGGCTGGTGCTTGCAGGGGTTTTGGAAACAGCTCCTGGGGCTGCCAGGGCTGCTGTGGGCAACAGCACCGTCCTTACCAAAATACAGCTCCTCGCTGGCACCTTTCAGGTGAACCCCTTTGGTGGAGGATTCAATGAGGAAGTGCCGGATGAGGTCACTGCTCTCCTCGCCTGCAAGAGGGACCATGAGCAGCATTAGCAGCGGCCCCAGTGCCACTGTATCACCCCTGCCCATCCCAGAGTCCTGTCCCAGGGCACCACTGGAGCTGCTCCGCGCTGCCATCGCGCTGCCAGCCCCTGTGAGAGGTGGAATGGGCACCCACAGACTCGCTGCCAGTATCTCCCCCACACCAGAGTCCTGTGGCTTCTCATCTGGCTTTAGTTTGAGTAATTTCAGTTAAACCCTTGAAGCAACCCCCCCTTTTTCCCCCCCGTACCTGTCTGGCTGCTGGATGGAGAGCTGGGAACCTTCATGGCCAGTCCGAAGGAGCCCCGGAACGAGGTGCTGTCCCTCACGACGAAGGCTCCTGGCTCCTTGTCCCTCAGCAGCTGGATTGCTGTCAGAGCACAGGCGGGGGCTCAGCCCAGCACGACAGGTGGGGCCTCCCCGCGCTGTGCCCTGGTGCTCTGCGGGGAGCCGCTCCTTGGCAGCGGCAGGAAAAGCTCCGGAGCGTGTGCCAAGGACACGCACATCCTTTGTGTGGCACCAGCTGCAGCGTCCCTGCAGGGCCCTGGCTTGGTCCCACGGGTCCCTGCAGTCCTCAGGACGCTCAGCCCCTGCCCAGGCCATGCTGTGTGTGACAGGCAGGAGAAGCTTTGCCAGATTTGGAGGACACAGAGGGCACAGCTCTTGTTTCTGAGCCGCCTCCCTCAGCCTGTGAGAGGGTCTCTCCACACCCACCAGCTCCCAGTAGGATTTGATTTGCCCCCACTGAATCCCCACAGGGACATGGGAGAACTCCGGGGGCGGAACAGAACCCGAGGTGGGGTCACATCCTCGGAGCCTTCCCTGCCTCACCTCGGTCCCTGCTGATGCTTGGCTTGAACCAGTACTTCGATGTGTCCATCACGAACTTCATGGTGGGCTGCCCAGCCCTGGGGGGACCTGCAAGAGACCACAGGATGTCAAGGCCAGCAGGAACCTGAAGGACCTCGGCAGATGGCAGAGCCCAGCAGATTTCTCTCTCGGGCTGGCCAGGGCTGAAGGTTTTTCAACCCTTTTGAATCCTTTCCTCCCCACTCCTCAGAATAGCTCATTCTCCATGTAATTATCTCTCTTGGCAGGCTGCGATGTAGTGCAGAGAGGGTCACATGGAATCCCCTGGCAGTGCCAGGCTGCCCAGCCCTGCACAACCCACTGGACCATGGGATTTACACCAGGGTCTGACCTACACACCCTCTTGCTATTCCCATAAGGATCCCAATTAAAACCCTCTGCCCCGAGCGCTGCCTCCGCTCATCTCCTCCAGAGAACAATAGCCCCAGTGTTTGCCCCTGAATGAGGGACCTTGTGAACTCTGGTACCTTTTGGTGTCCTCAGAGCAAACAAGAACCCCAACCCCTCCTCCCAACCCGGTCTGGGTCTGCAAACAAGCAGGACAGGACGGAATGATGGTTCTCATTCTCAGGTACTATAAATAGGTGCATCTGCATCTCTTGGAGGGAGCAGAGCATTCCCGCCTGCTGAGCCCGTGCCCCAGGACACCGGTGGGCAGAAGGCTGTGGCTAATCCAGGGTCACCAGCCACGAGCTGGAGACCATCTGGACCACAGGGAGACACAGCAAGGAGCTCCAGCAAGGACCTCTCATCCTTTGTGCCTCTAACCCACAGCTAAACCAGAGGGAAAATGGGGTTTGCTCCCCCTTTCCCAGCAGCTTTTGGGGTCTGCAGCTCCTCCCCACCCTGCCCCGTGACTCACTGTCCGAGAGGCAGCTGAGTGCTGGCGCTGACAGCGCGTTGTTCAGGCCACCGAGCCTCGAGGCCGGGCTGCAGCTGGGCAGGGGGGGCTGCGTGGCAGAGCTGGGGGGGGCTTTGGCCAGCCGGGGGGATCCATCTCCTTGTTCCAGGCACCCGTTCACCAGCAGCACCGGGATGTCGGCCGCGGAGGTGAGGATAGAGGGGGGACAGCTGCTGGCCTGGCCCTTCTGGACCAGCGAGGTGCCTGCCCTGGGTTGTGAGGGGCTCTGGCCAAGAGCTTCCCTGGAGTGGGACACGATGCCAGAGGAAGGGGAGCAGGGGCTGCCCAGGGAGCTGCTGGGGGACGGGCAGGCAGCGGCCGAAGCATCCGAGTCCTCGTTGTGGAGCGAGTGGGTGCTGCTGCAGGAGGGAGACAGAGCAGAGATCGGGGGTTGTTCACACACAGAGACCACCCCGGCCACTGCACCAGCCCTGCAGGGCACCACCTCCCAGCCCAAGGAACGAGAGACTCGGGGTACTGCCCTGTGCCCCTTCCACCAGGCACAGGTGGCATTTACCTGCCCAGGATGTAGCTGGTGTCAGAGCCGGGGCTCGTGGAGAGCTGGGACACCCAGCTGCCCCTCTGCTGGGTCCTCAACACGTGCACGGGCTTCAGCAGGTTGTCAATGCCTGGGGAGGTGGCCAGGGCCCCGGGGCTGTAGGAGGCGGTGTCCGTGTGTCCTGCCAGGCACTGCTGGGGCGCGCTGGTGCTCTCGGGTGATTTGCTACAGCTCAGGGCGGCCGACCGGGGGCTCAAGGATCCAGGCGGGCTTGAGAAAACCACGCTGTCACTGGTGCTGTATTTGCCCCCGAGTGCCCCTTTTTGGGGCAGGAAGCCGTTGGCCTGGGGGGACCTGGAGAAGGGGGTGCCCGAAGGGCTGGGGGAGCCCTGTGGCAGGTCGGGCCCCGTGGCTCTGCCCGGTGTCAGCTCTATGTACTTGATGTCTGCAGGGAGAGAGAGGAGGTCATGAAGGATCTGGTGTGCAAGCCGGGTTCCTTAGCAAAGCTCCGTGAGGAACGTGAGTCTGTTCTTCCTGCTATGGATTTTGGCTCCTGCTCTGCAGGGCTGGGGGTCCAGCACTGCTCTTTGTTGGGACCCTGTGAGGGCTGATTCCTCACGGATCCCAAGGTGCAGTGATACCCCCCCAGTGCTGGCAGGCTCCCAGGGAAGGGGGTTACGTGCGGTCATGTCTGGCTGCTCAGACCCCCCTCGCCAGCATTACCCAGCCAGGACCTGCCGAGACCTGCAGCCAGAGGCGGGTGTTCCCTCCAGCAGCTGCTCTGTTTGTACCTGACTCAAGAGAAAAACATCTGGCTGCTCCCCCCGGGGTGACGTCAGGTTCGGAGGGTGGCCCTGCACACCCTGGGAGGGGACTGGGCAGAGGAGCAGGGGGATGGCACCCGGCCCCAGGAACAGCTGGACTTCCATCCACACTGTGGCAGCGAGGCAGAGCAAATCCACGTGGGACAGGGGCAGTCACAACGCTCTCGGTGTCCACAGCCATGGCAGCAGCAAGCACAGACCCGGGCAGGGGCCGGCTGCTCCCTCCTCCCTTCTCCCACCCTGCACAAGTCTCTCTGGAGCAGTAACTTCCAGGGCAGTTTCTGTGCCTGGGTCCTGCTGTGGGATTCTTCCTTCTCTTCCCTTCGTGCTCAGAGCCAGGCATCTCCAGCCCCTCCACCTGCCATTAGTGACACGGGAACACTCCTGACAGAGCATCTCTCGTCCAAGACCCTCAGTGGAACCTCACAGCCAGGACCAGGGGTGCCTGATGCATGTCAGGTCCTGGCTTCCTTGGACAAAGCCAGCATTTCTGGCTGAGCTGGAAGAGGCCTTTTAGCAAGAGACACTCGGACTCGATTTGAGTGCTTGCAGCGATGGCAGATTCATCACATCCCAGGGAAGCTGCTCCGGTGGTTAATCACTCCAGTGCCAGAGATGTGCACCTCCCTTCCAGTCTGGACGTGCCCAGCTTTGCTTTCAGCGCCTGGTTCTTGCCCTGCCATGGAGTTCAGGAAAGTTCCCCTTCTCCAAGGTGTTTCTCGGAGAGGGAAAAAACCTTTTTGCCGCAGCAAAGACAAACTGCTCTGACAGCCCTGAGCTCCCTGGCCAGGGGTGTGACAGGTCCTGATGGACCTGCTGTGTGGGAGCTGCTGGCCCTGGCTACTGCAAGGAACAGCCAGAGCTCTGGGGCAAGGAGCTGGGTGAGCAGGAAAAGCACGGGTCTGTACAGGAGTTACCCCCTGAGCCCCTCCTGTGTGCCAATCCCAGCATGGGACTGGATAAACACGGCCAGCCACGAGCACCAGGGAGGCACTGGGTGAGCCAGGAGGGCTGGTGCCCGGTGGGGATGCAGCTGGACCATGGTGGGACAGAGCCAGAGCCAGAGCCAGAGCCTTGCCAGCAGCAGCTCCTCCAGTGCCTGGCTCTGAGCAGCTCCACGGCCACATGTCCTGGTATCAGTGCACAAACCCTTGCAGCGAGCTCCTGGCCGGATGTGCTTGTCAATGTCTCCTCAAAAGGAGAAAGAAATGGAGATTTAAATTGTCCTTTAAAGAACAGACAAGCATCTGTGCACCGAGTTCATGAGGCCTTTTACCTCCTACTTCTCTGCCTTTGCTCTTCTTATCACCTGTGGTTAAACCTCAAATATTTGCTCAAGACCTTGGCAAGTTTTCCAGCACCAAGGAGTGGCAAAAGTGCCGCAATCACGGAGCCCAGATGTCACGCAAGTCGAGATCCGAGATCTCCTTTCTCCTCTCCTCTAGGAATGAGCAGGATCCGGAGGGAACAGTGACTCTCATGAGCACGTCTCCTGTTGCTGCAGCATTTCAGAGAATCACAGAATATGCTGAGTTGGAAGGGACCCATCAGGACGGAGTGCCATGTTTAAAACTTCCTCATGGTCTCCACCAGACAAGACAAGACAAGGCCCCTCTCACCTCTCTGGGCACCATCAGTCCCTGCCACCCCCACATCGGGGCACAGGTTGCAGGGCTGGAGCAGGAGGAAGTGAGTGAACACGGACTCTGCACTATGGGAGGAAGGAAGTTTGTGCAAAAACCAAGAGCTAAGAAAAGAAAATGAAAGCTGAAGTGAGGCTTTTCCCACTGAATTCGTGGAGAGCTTTCCAGAGGTTCAGTTCCACACTTGGAGCCAGATTCTCCAAACCTTAAACCTCCAAACTAGCACCTTACCTGCGGAGCTGCTTGGGGCTCCAGCCCCCGAGCGATACCTGAAGTGGGGCAGTGGAATGGGTCAGGCACTGAGCAGCCAGAACTGAATCTGCCCTTTGTCACGGTATTTTATCTGCAAGGCCACCCTGGCCGTGCCGGCGGGAAGCAGGGACACTGCCTGCTCTGGAATTGCCTGGCTCCCACAGCACCGCTGCCCCGCTGCAGGCCAGGACCCTCACACCCACCTCGTCCTTCTCCAGCCCCACCATCCTCACGTTTGCATGAAGGCTCAGGGGAAAGTGAATTTTTTCTTGCCTTTAACATCCTCACATTTGACCTTCCTGGAAAGAGGCCTGGGGACAGAATGTCAAGGTGTTTCCGTGTGTAAAGGCAGGGACGGGCGATAAGGCTTTCGGGAAGCAGTGAGACTTGAGGCACCTGAAGCACCCCAGACCCGTCCTGTCAGCAGTGCCAGCTCCCCTTGTGCTGGGGCTGCTCTGTGCACAGGGTATTGACCACCTAAACGAGCAGAAGAGCCCAGGCAGGAAATACCTGGATCAGGAGCAGCTGACAGATCAGAGCTTGGATTGCAGGGATGACAGGAAAGAGTTGCACAAGGGTTCACATAAGGCACTCGTGAGCAGAGACGGGGCTGGTATGTGCTGCTGGTGCCTTGTCTATGCCAGGTATGCTACCCGGGGAGTGCACAAGCCCTGCAAAAAGAATTTCCCTGGCAAAAGAATTGGGAACACTTAAATGGGATGGTTGTGCAACACTCGATACCTTAGCCCGGGGCTCTGGAAATCTGGCTGCAAATCCATGTGCTCCCACAGGTCAAGTGTGACCCTGAGAAAGGCTCTGCTGCCCTTGAGGGGAGCGGGGTCCTCACATGGCACCCAGAGCCCAGGGCCAGTCACTGGTGGTGACAACTGGGATTAGAAGTTTTCCGAGAGCTGCAAGTCCCATTTGTAATGAGAATTATTTTCTCCAAACACAGGGAAAGGAATATCAGGTGGAACTAAAGGCTGTTTTCCCTGTTCCCTTCTGGATCCCTTTGAGCTGGCTGGACATGAGACACGTCAACAGTGATCAGACCAGGGCCATGGAAGCACCCGAGTCAGGCAGAGCTTGGATACGCAGCCAGGATACTCCCGCTCCTTCATGGGGAACCCTGATGTCCACATGTCCCCCACGCTGATCCCACTGGGGACAGTGAGGAATGTCCCCGATGCCCATTTCCCACCTCCCCAGGACCTTGTGTGGGTCCAGGGGACGGGCGTGTGCCCGACCTCTCCGCCCCAGGCTCTGGCAGAGGGTTTTCACCAGGCGGGAGCCCCGCTGGCTGCACAGCCCGAGCGCTGCCTTTGCCTCACCTATTGCCTCCGGGTCCTGCTTCTTGGTGGCCGCGGTGTCACCCCGAGCTGTGGGCGGGGCTGCGTCCTTCACCGGCCTGCACGGCAGCGGCTGGAAGGTGGGGTCGATTTCCAGGATCATCTGGTTGAGAGTCTCTATGGTTATGTCCAGGGAGGGAGACATCGGCTGAGCCTCAGGATCCACGCTGGTGTTCTCCTCCTCCTTTGGCTGGCACGGGGCAGGGGGTCTCTCCAAGGAGGAATTCTGCTGCCCCTTCCCCTGCGTGTGAGCGGCCACGTGCTCCGACGCGGGCTGGGCTCCGAACGCTCTCCCGCCGGGCAGCAGGCGAGCCTTGGGGTGCACCATGGAGGGGGGGTCAGCCCAGGCCTCCGTGGAGTAGTAGACGTACTTGCCCGGATACCCCGCTGGGTGCAGGCTCTTGCTTTCCTCCGGCGAGGAAATACACACAGTCTGTCCAACGCGCAGCACGTGGGATTCTATGACCTGTGACATGGTTTGGTTTTCCGGTTTCACAGCTCAGAGGCCAAGGGAAACCTCCTCCTCCTCCTCGCCTCCTCCCTCCACCAGGGACCTCAGACCCCGTCTTCAATCCAGTCTCCAGCGGAATAAGAATCTGAGGAATGCAGAGAGGAGCGGTTACACAGGCATGCCCCGGGCAGGAGCAGACTTCAGCGGAAAAGTCTATAAAAACGGGGATTTGGAGTGAAAGCTGGAATTCAGCTCATATGAAAACAAGTCACCCTGTCCTGCTTTTCCACCCCCTCCAGCCTCTGCTCCCGGTGCCACAGCAGCAGCAGCCGGGCAAGCACATGAAAGACTCATTGGTAACAGCTTTTCAGGATTCAAAGGCCTCAAATGGAATCCTGCTTTTATTTGCTAATTTTCTGGATTAAGAATGAAATGAAGGCTCTAACAGCCTTCCCATGGGACCCTGACCCTCGAGAGCCATCCAAGGGCAGCCAGCAAGCCTGGAGCCCTGCGGGGCAGAGAGCCGGAGCTGCCTGCCAGGCCAGTGTCCTGCAAGTGGGTGTACAGCTAATCCAGGATTTTATTTTCCTGGTACAACGCGAGTCTGGAAGCCTGAGGACGTGGCTGCGGCCTCAGTCATGGTGCCGCTCGAGGAATCTGACTGCAGATACATTTTGAACACTCCCTGGCTTTGTATTTTTTTATTCCCCATTAGAAACCCCTACGGAATGAGGTCAGCTTCCCTCTGGGCTCTGGGAAAAAGGGCCTCGGGACGCTGTTTGGAGGTGGGGAAGTTGTCCTGCTGCATCAGCAATCAAATGGGGTTCCCCCAGCTGCTGCTCCCCTCCTGCTTGGTGGGAACCAAACACAGAGGGACCCTCACTGCTTTGGCTCGGGATGAGGACAACAACCCTGTCCCCTTCTGTACCCACTGTGGCAGCCACGCCCGGCGGCTCCGAGCTGGGGACATCCAGGCCCGGCACATTCCCTGTGTCGGCACCACACCGTCCTCTCTGGTCTCTGGGGAGGGCAGCACTGGTGGGGACCACGGGCTATCCAGAGATCCAGAGCCAGAGGTTTGCTGGCAGGAGTTAATCCCCCAGCTCAGGGCTCCCTCTCCATATCCTGTGCGGATTTGGCGTGTGACGCTCACAAACAGAGGGGCACACTTCATAAAATATTTGTCCTGTCCTGCACCAGTCTCCAATGACGGACTTATTTACTCGCTTATCCTGGGCTGATTAACGATGGAGTCACAGGATTAGGAACGAGACACGTTGCTCCGAGGCAGCCGGTCCCTCAGCCCCGTGGGCGCGGGCAGGAGCCGGGCTGGTGCTCTGCGTCACCGTCTGTAATCGGTGACTAATTGCCCTGCCAGGTGTTGAGAGCAGGTACGGAGGGTGGCTCAGCGCAGGGCAGCTGTGCCCTGGGTGAGTTACATAACCCTGGAGAAGCCCCACATCTTGTTAGAGAAACACCCGGGATACCCCGGGCTCCTGAAGTGTAAGGAATTAGAAGCAAAACATCGCTGCTGCCTGCTGCTGTCAGCACCCGGCCCCGGGCGAGTCACGGCAGGTAAAGCCCTCTCCGGGGCTTCCGAGAGCTCAGAGCGCTGCAGGAGTGAATAAATACCTCAGCCTCATTTACCTTCCTGCCAGCCCGGCCCCCGCGGTGTCTCCTGAGCCTCTGGGAGGTTTTAGTTACAGGACTGGCATAGGAATGACTTGGGAGCAGGGCCGTGCTGCAGGAAGGGAAGCACCTCTGGAGCCTGAGTGAGACAGGTCCAAGGCACCCCTGAATTGTTGCTAATTAATCCTGGAGGTGGGAACCTCTGGGAATTTGGGGCTGTGCTGTTGGAGCCAGGTCTGCCCCAGTTCCCAGAGGAGATAGACTTGAGTCTGGAGCCGGTTATCCCTGTGTTATCCCAGCTGTGAAGGGATCCGTCAGAAACTGGGGGGCAGGTGGGCGAGGGGCTGCAGGTAGGGAGGCCCCTCCTCTGACTGCAGCAGTGCCACAGCCCACGGTGCCCTCCCTGCTGGCTGTGCCATGACCAGCACCAGCACGTGGCTCTTCCTTGGCATTTCCAGACCCCAGCCCCAGGGCACAGGGGGTACGGGAGCAGGCTGGGACGCAGCCCCCCTCTCCCACAGCAGCTGGGCTGCCCGTGCCAGGGCTCTGCCCACGAAATGCGTGTCACCTCCAGCCGGGTCACAGCACTGCCCTGCTGGGGGGTGGTCAGAGCCCAGGTCAGCAGATGCCCACCTCGGGAAACCACCCGAGGTCTCCTGCCTCGGGGCGCTGTGTGCCACAACGCCGCCAGCTCTGCGTGAGAAGTGCAGTGCGGTGCAAGGCTCGGAGGGAGCGTTTGTTAAATATAAAAAGAAGAGTCATTCCAGGTCAAAAACACAAGCGAGATGGAGTGAAAATTGGATTCTCCCCTGGGGAGAAGAACTGCCTGGCTCCAGTCAGCATCCGCAAGACAAGGCTGGTTTTAATTTAAGTAGGTACAGAAATAACGTGCAGGATGCATGAACCAGGGCTGTCGGGGCTTCCAGGAGCATGCACGCAACAGCTTCCCTCCTTTCTTGTACTCCTGCCCTGAGTTTTTGATCTTTCTCATGTGTGATGCTGCCAGAATTAGCCTCCAAACCTCATTTCTCCTCCCTTCCCTTCTCTGGGTTGAAGCGAGAGGTCTCCCAGGCTCCTCACAGGAATTTTGAGCCTCGGCTGCAGGCTCTTCTGCTCGGAGGAGCAAAGGAGAAGGGCTGAGGTGAAGGAGGGGAATCACCAGCATGGCACAGACATCAGGGCTTCCAAGAGCCCCTGGGAATGGCAGTGCCTCCATGCACAGGCCCAGCGAGGGCTGGGCAGGGTGTGGCTGTGCCCCTCGGGCAGGGGAGAGAGGCCAGGCATGGGCACAGGTAGGAGCCTGTATCACACACATCCCCCCCGTGCCATGAGCGATGCCCTGGGCTCCGTGGCAGCAGCAGGGTGAGCTCTGTGGCAGAATCAGGGCAGCCCTGGCAGAGGGAACCCCAGCCCTGCAGCCGTGCCTGGACAGGCTGGTTCAGCCAGGGCTGGGAGATCTACTGGAAATTCTATGGAAATTCCGGGGAAGGAGCTCTGTTGTCTCAGCTAAGTCAAGGCTAGCACAGAAAGAGATGGAAATAAGCTGGCACGAACACACCCAGACTGGAAATTACAGAGTTTCTGCTACTGGAAGCAGACTGTGGAACACAACTCTCCCTGAGCTGAAGGGGACAAGTCACAGATTTCAGATGCAGATGGGCACTCTTAGAAATGCCCTCCGTGAGGGAGCTGCCTGCTGTACGAGGAGACCCAGCTTGTGGGGCTGGAGCTGCAGCTCAGCCCGGTGACCCCAGCTCTGCTCCAGCCCAGCTCGGCAGGCAGCTCCCCCCGGTAGGAGAAGGAGCTGGGCTGGGGGTGTCAGGACTGGGACTGGAGCACCCACGAGGGGCAGGAGGTGGGTGATGGGTTTGGAGGGCTGCAGGGCGCCCCTGGGCGCGGCTGGCAGAAGCCGGGTGCCCTGGAGCCAGGGCTGTGCCGGCACGCCCCGGCTGCTCGATAACCGCCCGCCCTTCCCAAACCCGCCGGGCACGGCTCAGCCCCGCGACGCCACATGGGCCGAGCAAAGTCCCTCCCGCTTCATCTCCGGGAGCTCGGGGAGCCCGGCGGGATCCCCCCAGCCCCGGCTCTGCCCTGGGTGAGGGCAGAGCTGGCAGCGCTGCCCCGCAGCATCGCCGGCAGCTGCACGCTGGGTGTCCCAGCGCGGTTATTTGGAGCTCAGACATACGAGCCGGGACACAGCCCCGCTCCCTGTCTGCGCAGACCCCAAAACAGCTCAGCCAGCTGCCAAGTCTGGTTGTTTTTCCCCTGCAACGTGAGCCCTGGGAGCCTCCCGATGACAAGCCTGTTACACATCCCCTCGCCAGGAAGGGCAGAGGGAACTGCTGGGACACCCAGGATTTCCAGAGCTCATTACACGCAGTTTAATCACTGCGAGGGCTGCGGGCGACTTGCCTGGATTAGAGGGGCGTGCTGAGGGGGTTGAGGAAAGAAGTTCCCATGGTTATGCTGTGTTTTCCCTGCAGAGCAGGGAGAGCCGCGGTATCACATGGCAGATATTAATATACCCCAGCTCCGGGGGGTTCCAGCACCTGGTGCCCGAGGAGGGGCTGCCCTCCCACGCCGGGGGAGAACGAGTGTCTGTCAGAGCCTCCTCCCTCGCTCAGACGTGAGCAATTAGGAATCTCAGCAGCAAGAAGAAGAAGAAGAAGCGTTTATGAAATCCCAGACAGCATCTTGGTATCTGACCAGCCCCCGGAGCCGCAGGGCCAGTGCCAGAGCAGGATGTTTTGGTGGGGCAGCGAGAAACCCTCCAGTGCAAGCCGAGAGCATCCACAGCAGGAGCCACCCACCCCCAGCGACCCCCCTGCGGTCCCCTCCCTCAATATGCTGCTTGTTTAGCAACATTTCAGACCTCTGGAAGGGTCTCCAGGGTTTTGGAAGAGGCGGGTTATTAGGAATGTTGAAATCGCTGCTCCAGCAGCTCCTTGCAGCCTTTTCCTCTCCCGGGACAGCTCTTTCCCCTCTGGCAAGAGCTTCTCTGGGTACAAGATCAGCACAGAGCCTGGTCCCCGTTTGCAAGAGAGGTCCCAGCACAGCCAGGAGAAGTTTTCCCCTCCCCTCTTTGTGGGTGAGCAGTTGACATGGGAGGCTCAGGGACGGGAGTGTCTTCAGAACAGGGTGTCTGTCTAAAAATAGGCTAAATTAGCAAATCCTAAGAATGCTTGAGATGGGTTACAGGAACAGACACTAACAAGCTCCTCGGAACACCAGCCAGGATATTTCTTCTCTGAGACCATGAGAACATCTCCCTCCAGCCCTTGTGGGACTCACTAGGCAGCATCAGACAGAGGAATCTGCAGCACAAGAGGCTGTTCCCCTGCATTTCAGGGGTGCCAAGGGGAGGGAGAGGATGGGAGCTGCTGCACGGGGGGCTCTGCACACTGCAGGTGTTTCAGAAGGGCCCTGAACATCTGTGCTGGCCTGGGCACATCCCCTGCAATGCACAGCACTGCACCCGGGCCTTGAAACCTCGTGAAGCACCAGAACATGCTTCAAGCTCTTCCCTTGGGTCCAGGCAGTAGAGGTGGGACCAGATTCTTTCCCTCCCCTCCTCAGACTCCATTTTCCTCCCAATACACCCACCTATACCAGCACCAGCTCCGAGCCCTCCCACCTGGAGCCCTGGCTGCACAGTTTCTGTGCCATCCTCCCGATGCTCCCTCTCCTCCGACACGAGGATGGAGGACCAAAACCTGGCTTTGGTTTCACAGCATTTTTGTTACCAACCCCATTCCCAGCACTTTGACCTCCCTGGCTGCCTGTGGCTTAAGAAGGTTCCGTGGTACCGCAACGCCCTGAGTAACTCGGAGCCTCACACAAACCTCTGCCTCAGCCACTGACACTTCTGCTCCCACGTGGCACTTTTATTGCCTTGAACTCTCCACAATTCCCACACCACAGCCTCCCACGGGGAGGAAGGAGGCACTGGAACATGCACTGGAGCACACAGTCCCAGCCGTATCGCCTCAGCTGGGCTCGCTTCAGGCAGTGGAGGAAACACGCACTTAGACACATGCACAGACAACAAACACCACTGGAAATCTTAAACAGGCTTCAAAAGGGTAGGAAAGGTAATTGCTCATGTCATAAACCCCGTGGACTACTGAGAAAACCTCAGAAGCTCAGCTGGAGCAATATGCATAATTCTACAGCATTGCTCCCAGCATTATCCAGCAGCCTTCCCCGCCCTGGATCACCACCTCTCCTTCTCTGCCCACCGGCAGCACTGCTGGGGCAGGAACAACCACGGCTTGGCTTATTTGAGATCCCTGCAGCAGATTCCTCCCAAGGCACGAGAATAATCCCCAGCTAAATGCAAAGCAGCAGCAAGAGGAGCGATGGAAGGGAAGAGCTGATACGAACTGCACACAGCATTAGCATGAGAACTGGAAGAAGAAAAGGACTCGGAAGAGGCATGGCAAAGGCAGAGGTGGCCCTGGGAATCAGCACTCGGAGGTACCTGGGCTGCAGCGGTTCGTCCCCACTCCTGCGCGGCTCCGCTGCAGCACCTCCAGCACCTGGAGCTCATAAACCACAAGGGTGGGTCTGTGCAAGGAGCGGGTTCTCTGGGAGCTTGGATTTAACGGGAGCCCGGTCCCTCCCACCTGGGCCGAGCTTCGCCGCCCCTCCAAGCTCCGCAGGTGTGGTGCAAGACGGAAGACCCAGACACCGGGTTTGGGGTAGGAGCCGGGGCAGCGCGGGGCTGGCGAGGGGCCAGGCTGCCCCCGGAGCACCGGGCACGGCAGGGCTGGAGGCAGAGAGCTGCCGGCCAGGGACGGCTTTCAGCTGGAGAAGAGCAAGGTAACCTGCTCGGGGCAGGTGAGGAGCCGGTGCTACGGCTGCCAAGGACCGTGCCTGCCCCTGCATCCCCCGGGCAGCAGCAGCAGCCCCTGCCCAGCCCTCAGCCACGGCACTGTCGGTGGGGCAGGACTGATGGGGACCGTGCTTCAGTCTCTCCGAAGCTCAGCTGTCGGCTGTGACAATACATGAAGAGGGAATGACAAGCACAGACTCCTCTCCAGCTGGAGCATCGGAGTTGAGTTCCTCCTGCATCTTTCCAGAGGTCCCAGCTGCTCCTGAGTGCTGCAGCCAGCACAGACCCATTTCTGGGAGGAGCGGTGGACGAGGGGACAGCCTGTCCTGTGTCCCTGCCTCGTGGCAGAGGTGCTGCCTTAGGGAAGGAGCTTGGTTCAAAGGGAAAGATGTTATCATCAGTCTGGTTAAAGGGCATCTGTTGCTTTCCAAGGGTCTGCCCATGCCGTCATCCCTGGACTGTTATTCCTGGTATATTACAGGGAGAAGACTGAAAACCATATTGAAAAGTAACCACGTCTCTCACATGTGTTTACAGTGTCCAGCCCGGAGCAGACGGGCCTGACTGCTGCCCTCAACATTCCCACACTGGGAACGGGGGATAATAAATAACCCCCAAGCATCCTTCTGGATTGCTGTACATTTTGGCTCAAGGGTTTCTTCCAGTGTCAGTGGGCACAGAGCCATGGAGCAACCTTTAAAACCATGTCTCTGAAATACCCTTTTTCAAGGAAACTGCCTATTCTGCTGCCCATAAATGCCTTGGGCTCATTGCAGTGTCGCCACACTGTGAAGGGACACTTTGAAACGTCTGATTTTATCAGGAAATAGGCCATATAAACTCCCTGCCTTAAATTCCTTCATCGCACTTTACAATCTTCCCAACGTTTCATTTATTACCAGCCATTGTTTTTTCCTGTCCTTACATCCCTGGGCAAACAGCTTGACACGGCCAGCACGGCCCCTTTCCAGCTGTGATGGCTGTGGGATTGCAGTGGGAGGGACTTCCTGGCAGCTTTCCTTTTCCTGGCTGGTAAAATTCACCTGGATGAGGTCCTGGACAGATGGAATTTCTAACCTGGAGGACGTTCAGTATCTCACACACATCAGCCTGACGCAAGCTGGAGGGAGCCAACGAGGAGTAATGTTGAGGGACCAGGACCTGCGCTGGGTCCCTCGAGCTGAGCATCTCCTCTCTCCTGGGGTGCTCAGGTGGTTATAAAGGACAGGGAAGCACCAGGGCTGTGGGGAGAGGAAGGGTTTGGCAGCAGGACGAGGTGTCTCCATGCTCTCGTCCCATTGTTTGCAGCCAGCTCTGAGCACACACGAGCTTTGACTCTGTTCACAGCCCTGGGAAGCTCAGCGGGATAAAATCTGTTCAGGGCTAAGCACCTCCTCTGCAAAAATCACCCCACAGTGGCCCTGTGCTGTGCCACCCCATCCCAGTGCCCAGCTCCAGCCAGCACGTGGCTCACCTGGTGGGATGGGATGGGACTCACCTGTGGAGCCAGAGCGGCCTCCCCAAAGGAAGGTGCTGACACCTCCACTGTCACCTCCCACTGTCACCTTCTGCTGACAGCAACGTGCTCAGCAACCCAGAATTCGGTGCAAAGCCGTTTGCTGTGCGCTCACATCCCGTGCTGGCCCCGGGCTGAAGAGGCCTCTGTGTCCTGGAGTGATGCAATTCTCCGTCAGGGCAGTGGGATGTTTCTGCTATTGGCACTCAGGAAGCCAAATTGCAATTCTTGTGCTGCTCTAACGTTGCTTTTCTGTCTTTTCTCTCTGCTTTTCCATCTGTGTTGTGCAAGGCATGAGGAGATGGCCTGGGGGAGCAGCTGCTATAGAAAATGGTTTGTTTGTAGCAGGGCTGTCAAACTCCTCCCCAGCGCTGAAACAAATGGCAGAGACATCGCAGGACCCCTCAGAAAAACCCATCATTCACCTCTGGCTTTGACGTTGCTGGTTCTGCAGTGAGGCCAAGGAATTCAGTGGCTCTTTGGCCAAGCTGTTACATTTTCTTTGTGCTCTCTGTAGCCACAGGAGATCAGCAGGGAAGAATTAATGGGGTGCAGGGAGGGCTGTGCACGCAGCAGGGTGTTCTGCCCTGGCCCTGAGTCTGTGTCACACAGGTGTACAAATCTTACATCGGGGCTCTGTCACCCCCATTAGAAGCCAGGTCACGCTGGATTTGCTGCAGAGGTTTTGGATTGAAGCAGCAGTGCCTGTGAGAACCACATGCCAGTCCCCTGTGCAGGTGGGCTTGCCCTGCAGTGAAAATCCCACCAGGAACAAGCCTCTGCGTCGCCCTGGATTTTCCCACCCTGAAGGCCCTAAACATTATTAACAAACAACATATCCCTAAAGCTTGTAAATGGTGATAGAGGTGTGCAGGTGGGCAGGACCACGGTAGCACATCTCCTCTGAGCTGGGATGGGGTGGTCAGCAGTGAGCTGATGTCACTTTTCTGTTCCCAGGAGAAAGCGGAGGGAAATGAGGAGGAGTGAGGGACTGACTGGGGGAGAGCACTCCGCTCACAGCTGGAGATGGCCGAGGAAAACTGGAGTGGCCACAGGACAGGCTGGAGGAAGAACAAGAGAGGCAGAGAGCCACGGAGTCCCTCCTGCAGGGTTCCTTGTGTGGTTCTTTGTTTCTGGGATTTGGGCAAAATAAACACCCAGACACTGATGAGAGACCCAACATCAAAGAACATTTTTGGAGGAACAAATATTGGTGATGAATAAGACTTGGGAGTGCTTCCCTGAAGTGCACCTGTGCAAACGAGGAGAAAAGGATGAAACATCCCTCTCTTTGTCACCTCTGCTTGGAACTGAGGGCTCGGTTCCTCTGCGGGGTGAGGCGATCCACGGAGTGGCTCCAGGGGCTGCAGGATGTGGAGGGCAAGGTGGGAGGCCTCGGGGCTGAAATGTTTGGGCCCCACAGAAGGGCTGGGACAAGGGATTGTCCTCCAGGTCCTTCTTCACCGCAGGAACCCCTCTCAGCAGCATCCGTGGCAGAATCCTCTGTGACCCCTCTGCTGGTACCTCCTCTGCCTCTTCTTTCCTTGGCTAAACCCGACCTGTCTGTGCAGAGCAGATTTCTCCAGGCATGGCCCTACCCAGGATGTGCTCATAAAGGACAAAGTATTAACCTGCCAGCTAAAAAAAGAACAAATAAAACGCGTGAATTGGCCCGAGCAGCTGCTCTGCCCCGTGTCCTGAGTTGCCACTGACACCTACTCCCTCCTGCTACCAGCTCTGGAAAACCTCCCAGGAGTTTGACACAGATGAAGCAAAGCGACTCCATGTCCAGCACTTCAGAAGTGTCGTGGGAAGTTGACTGAGCAGTGAATCTGAGCAGGAAGCAGACTGCTTCTGTCTTCCTCCCTCCTCCTCTTCTCCTCACTCCTCCATAGTTCCTCCTTCCTCTGGGGCCTTCGAAAATGAAGAAAACAAGTCAAGTGCTGCAATATCTGCCTGAAAAAGCCTCAAAGGGTTGTGGCATTCCGGGGATTGATGGCACAGCTGGTGCAAGCAGAGCAGGTCTGGGCAGCTCCCAAGGAACCCTCTGAGGGGTTCCTGACCTGCCTTGTACTCAACCAATGGCACAGGACAGGGGAGAAGATCCCAAAAGTCTGGAACTGGGTCCTGTTCCCACGTCCAAACTCCCCCAGAGACTCCCCCCCTTCCTGTGGTGTGGGAGCTGCTGGGCCCCGTGTCCAGCGCCGCTCGGCTGGGCAGAGCCCGAAGCATTCAGCACTGGGGGGGTCGAGCTCCTCGGTATTTGGGGACCCGAGGAGGGGCTGCTGCTGGGGCAGGGACAGCCCCTCACACCTCCCCTGGACCCCGTTCCTGCAGGGCTCCTCTAACAGCCACATGCAGGGACCTCAGGGCTTCCGAAGCCTCGCCAGGTGAGTCACCCTTTTCACGGAACAACAAAACATATTTACTCAGAAGGGTGACGAGGCCCTTCGGTTCCCTGAGGGGGTGTTAATCAGCCTCCTCTCAGTGAGAAAGGACCTTTTGTTTCCTAGACCTCACAGTTACGGTTTTCACAGTCTGAAAATGCTCCAGGGATGTCGCATCATGCTTGGAAGCATCGGTGACCGTCAGAGGCGGTGGGGAGCCGGGGAAAGGACGGGGAAAGCTCCGTGTCGCCATGCCCTGCGGTGGGGCTGGCGGGGTGCCCCGAGCTGGCGGCTGTGCCTGTGCAGGAGGGAACGGAGGAGCAGCGGTGCTGGCCCAGAACGTGCCAGAGGCGTGGGCAGGGCTGAGCGCGGATCCAGGTCTGTGCCTGCACACGCCGGGCGCTGCGAGGGGAAAACCACTGACGTCAATGACACAGGATGGGGCCCCGCTGCTGCCCTGCACGGGCAGAGCCGGAGTGGCAGCACCAGGTGGTTCCTGCTGCCTCCCTCCCACCAGGAATTACCTGTCCGTGGAGGTGGAGCACGGAGAAAACCCCTTTTTTGGTCAGTGCTTGGGTGACACTGGTTGTTGACCACGTGCCAAAGAGCTACGGACCAGCCCAAAAGCAAACTGGGATCTCGAGGCTCCCTGCCCCACGGGGCACTGCCCCAAGGATGTCGATGCTCAGCACGTAACTGTCCTGAGGTGCTTTTCCCCCAGGATGAACACCTCGGATTTCTCTGGGGTGTTTCCCAGAGGTTTAAAGGCAGCAGAGGAGCACAGGGCAGCTCTCCACAGCCTGCACCTGCAGGTGCATTTTGCTCTCAGAACCTCAAAGAGTTCTGGGCTCTTCTTTCCTCAGCAGCGAGCCCTTTTCCTGCAGCAGCTTTTGATGGATCATTTCCAGTGAGGAAACCTCACACGGGGAGTACCTGCCTCCGTGTTTCTGTGGGAAGGCAGGAAAAGGCAGCACAGGTTGTCCCACATGGCATCATCCACCGTCAGAAGCTGGGACTTCATTGTCCAAAACTTTCCTTAGAAAGATGCTTCCAGGACCCACCCTGGCTCCAGCCGAGAGCCATTCCACATTGATGTCATTCCACATTGATGTCAGGCACCCAATGAATCATGAAGCCACCCGGCTCCCCACCACAGACACATTTCAGCCTGTGCCAAGTGACACCATCCCCTTGCAGAGAGTCACCACAGACCCCCTGGAGCCGCCTCTGCCAGCAGAGCCCCGGGGACCCTCCGCTGGGTTGTTTGAGGGGGCTCTGCAAGCTGGGGTTCTCAGGAACCAGAGGATCTTCCCAGTGCCTGTCCCAGGCCCCTCACCAGCTCCACGAGGACAGCATGGTGTGAAGGCACAGGCCCTGGGACCATCCAGGTGGGAACTGGGACGTGTTTCCAGGGGAGCAGTGACACTCCTGCTGCTGCGGTTGAGCCTCTGGGAGCTGTTTCTCTGTCCTCTGGTCTCCAGGCACTGCCTCAGGCTCTGCTCCCAGCCAGCCAGAGCCAGAACACCTCAGACACCTCCAAAGAGCACGTGAGCCACGGATCAGCGAGCACTTCCACACTCCTCCTGTACGTGATCAGTGACACAGGGCTGTGGAGATGCTGCCTGAAAAAAACCCACACTTGGAGCCATTCCAGTAACTATCAGCACTAAATCCCAGGGATTTTCGGAGGAGACTGTCCTGGTCACTCCCAGGCTGAGCTGCCGGGCAGCAGGACTCACCCTCCCCAGTAAGCCAGCAGCAGTTTCATCATTAAATCCATAAGCTGGCTCAAACTTACTGGCCACTGGCTATCCCAGGGGAGCTGTGTGCTGGGAGAAGCCTCCCGAGCTCCTC
>VZTA01025045.1:77121-117507 GCA_013398855.1 Mohoua ochrocephala | reverse complement strand
ACAGGTGAACACACGGGGTGAGGCAGGTGAGGGTTCCCTACCTGGTGCTGGTGCCGTGCCGTGCAGGGGAGACACGTGGGCAGCATCTCGGGGGGAAAAAAACACCGAAGTGTTTTGTAAGGGGGTGTGGGAACCTTTCCTTGAAAACAGATTTGATGTCACTGAGTGTTTATTTCCATAAGGTCTGAGGGGGTGGGCTCTGGGCTCTGGCCCGCGCAGATAAAAGCCGGTGGCATAGGTGGGGCGAGCGGGGTTGTTTTTGTTCGTTTGTCTTCTGCAGAAGCCACAAAAAAGGACTTTTTTTTCTTGCTATGCAAACAAGGGGAAAAGGCAAAACCCGAGTGGATAAACGTGCGTGGAGCCGGGGAGGTTTCAGTTTGTGGGGAGCGGGTTTGGGGGTGGAATGGGGGGAGTTCAGCTGTTCCTCACACATAGGAGAGGAGCACAGAGAGCGTCTGAGGGGCTTGGCCACCCCCTGGAAAACGAGCCTGAAATCGTGTGTTTCTGCACTGAATTCTGTAAATTTTCATGTGCGTGTTTGCTGACAAATACAGGATCAGGGAATATCCTGAGCTGAAAGGGACCCACAGGGATCATCCAGTCCAGCTCCTGTCCCTGCACTGGACAATCCCAACAATCCCAGCCTGTGCATCCCTGAGAGTGTTGTACAAATGTTCCCTGAGCTCTGCCAGCCTTGGGGCCGTGACCTTTCCCCGGGGAGCCTGTTCAGTGCCCGACACCCTCTGGGATAAGAACCTTTCCCTGATACCCAACCCAACCCTCCCAGACACAGCTCCAGCTGTTCCCTGGGGTCCTGACCCCGGTCTCCAGAGCAGAGATCGGAGCTGTCCCTTGGGAGNCTCCAGCTGTTCCCTGGGGTCCTGACCCCGGTCTCCAGCAGAGATCGGAGCTGTCCCTTGGGAGGATGTTGAAGGACCCAGTGCCCTCAGCTGCTCCTCACCCCCTTCCCCTCCAGATCCTTCACCATCCTCACAGCCCCCTTTGGATGGATGCTCTCAAACAGCTTTAGATCTTTATCTTTTACACAGGGATTACTCCATAAAAGTTTCTTGACACGGTGGGGTTTTAGGGTGACAGAACCTCCCAGCAGAGGCACCATCTACTGTCACAGTTTCTGTCCCAGCCTCTGCCAGCTGTAGCTTCACCTCGGTGCAAAATTCACACCTCTGCAACGTTCCTTGCCACCTGCAGAATGGTGACAAGTCTTTGAGTCATAGATCGCTGAAAAGATGATGTTTTTCTCGGTTCATCTACAAATTCAGAAGCTGAAGCCACCCATCCTCGCGTGGTGAGAGAGAGAGATTGAAAAGCACAACGAGGCCTCGTGGGGAAGAGGGTGTGTTTGTAAAGCTTGCTTGAAAAAAGCATCTTCTGCTGCCTGACAAATCCCATTTTCCAGGCTGGGATTTTTCCAGAGCAGCTGCGCTGGAGTTTCCCACAGGGTCCCACGTGGTAGGAGGTGGCTGGAAAAGGCCATTTGTGTTTTCCAGAGTTGTCTAGGAAATTTGGGTACAAAGCCAGCGGAAGGTGATCTGTGGGAGATGTCGTTTTTATGGGAGGATGTAAGAAACAGGATGGGGTTTAGCAGTGAGAATGGAGTGTTGAAAACATGTGCAAGGGGCATGGGCTGATCCAGGGGGAAAAACCAAGTGAATCAAAGCCATTTGAAATCACTTCCAGTAGATTTAAATTAACCCGAAGTAGAGCAAGTCCACTTCTTGGCCTGATTGCCGACAGAGGGGTTCAATGGGATTCCACTGGTCCGATCTGGACCCACACCTTTCCTTCAGGGGTAAGTTTTCCCCAGTTTTTCCCGGAGTCCTGGCTGGGAGGGCGGGAGATGTCTGTGGATCACTTCCCAGCCGTTCCCACTTGGTGTCAGCAGCTCTCAAGGAGAGCGCTGTGGTCGGTCCCGCTCGCCTGTGGGGAGCTCGGGGGTTTGGCTGGGAGCCCTCTCCCGGGAACAGGGAACTTGCGACCCAAGGCAAGAGGAGAGGAGAGTGGCTCTGAGGGAAGAACATGGAGGAGACCATGTCCCTGCTCTCCCCTGTCCCAGCTTTCTGTCTCTGCTGCTTCCCAGGGCCAGGATGGCCGCAGCCGAAAGGGGATGGTGACCACAGACTCCTGCTGGATGTGCTGTGGGTCCCTCAGAGCTTGTCTGGGCTGTCCTGTCATTCCTGAGGTTGTCATTCAGGCCCTGAGGAGGTCACCAGCACTTTGGGGGGTGCCTTCTGTTCTGAGCTTTGCCTATAATATCTTTTTTTTGTTTTCAGATGCCAGGGAAGAGAAGGAAGTGTTTCCATCCTGGTCACTGGAGCTCCTCCATTTCATGGAGCGTTTCAGGCCGTGTGCTATGACTCCTCCATGGCTGCAGGAGGAGATGCCCCGTGAGGGAAGGCTCTTTCTGCATTGGTGATGATAAAGGGGGCTCATTTCCCTGCTGGAGCCCGGGAGCAGCTCCTTGGCGGGGGGGAACTCGTACCAGAAGCCCCCTGGGAGGAGCAGCTCTTCTGCAGAGCTGATGTCTCACTGGAGCATCACCTCCATGCCCTGGGGCAGCTGGGGCAGGACCTGTGGCATGGCTATGGGGCTGCTCCCCCATCCTGCGGTCCCTCCAACCCAAACCATTCCACGATGACCACCTCTGGTGGGGCTGCTCCCCCATCCTGAGGTCCCTCCAACCCAAACCATTCCACGATGACCACCTCTGGTGGGGCTGCTCCCCCATCCTGAGGTCCCTCCAACCCAAACCATTCCACGATGACCACCTCTGGTGGGGCTGCTCCCCCATCCTGAGGTCCCTCCAACCCAAACCATTCCACGATGACCACCTCTGGTGGGGCTGCTCCCCCATCCTGAGGTCCCTCCAACCCAAACCATTCCACGATGACCACCTCTGGTGGGGCTGCTCCCCCATCCTGAGGTCCCTCCAACCCAAACCATTCCACGATGACCACCTCTGGTGGGGCTGCTCCCCCATCCTGAGGTCCCTCCAACCCAAACCATTCCACGATGACCACCTCTGGTGGGGCTGCTCCCCCATCCTGAGGTCCCTCCAACCCAAACCATTCCACGATGACCACCTCTGGTGGGGCTGCTCCCCCATCCTGAGGTCCCTCCAACCCAAACCATTCCACGATGACCACCTCTGGTGGGGCTGCTCCCCCATCCTGAGGTCCCTCCAACCCAAACCATTCCCCGATGACCACCTCTGGTGGGGCTCCTCCCCCATCCTGAGGCCCCCCCAACCCAAACCATTCCCCGATGACCACCTCTGGTGGGGCTCCTCCCCCATCCTGAGGCCCCCCCAACCCAAACCATTCCCCGATGACCACCTCTGGTGCGGCTGCTCCCCCATCCTGCGGTCCCTCCAACCCAACCCATTCCACGATGACCACCTCTGGTGCGGCGGGTGCGGGTCCAACAGCCACAGCCTGGGCAGCGCCTGGAACAGGCTCCTCAGTGGAGGCAGAAGGCTCTGGCAGCTTTTCAGGGCTTGTTTGTGGTGTTGGGGAGACCTTTTCTGTTGGTTGTTCTCTGCAGCTCCAAAACAGCCTCCCGCCTCCGGCTGTTTGGGCTGCGCAGGCAGCGCTGGCACACGAGGGCGGCTCGTGTGGGGAGGGGTGGGGGGGCCTGCCAGGAGCTGCTGGCAGCACAGCTGGGTGAGTCTCGCACGGATCTGGTGCCTTTCCAGCTCTGCTGCAACCCTCCAGAGCCTGGTGGGAGCCGGGTCCGTGGGGGCCCAGCTCTGCGGCGCTCCGTGACTCCCACCCTCTGCACGCGGGCTGGGGGTGACGTTCGAGCAGAGCCTTGTCCCTGCCTGCGACCCCCTGGCGAGAGGCAGAACCAGGACCCACCTGCAGGAGTGGGAAACTTTTCAGAGGGGCTCATGCAACACAACCGAGGAGCTGAGCCTGGGTTAGTCATCCATAAAGAGCTTTGTTTTTTTCCTCTCCCGCTCCCCGCCCTGGCACTGGGGTTGAAGCTCTTTCTCGCTGCTTGGTGTGGCCAAAACTTAGAAGAAACACGTTATCTCCCAGGGAATCAGTCAACTCTGCCCTGAAAACATGAGTTTCTCTCTGTGCAGCCCCAACAGTCGGGTTTTGCCCCAGAGGGGTTGGATTCTGCTGGGATTGCCCCGGAGTGAAACCGGGGCTGCTGGGACACGTGTGCGCACCTGGACGCGTGTGCGCTCACGGAGCTTCACACGGGCGTGGGACAAAGCCGTGGGTAAAACCTGCAGGATCCAGGAACTGGAACTGGTGAGAGAAGTTCTGATTTCGGTACAGAGCAGCATGCACAGACTCCAAATCCTGGAAGGCCTTTTTGTCTGTTTCACTGGAAGTTACTTGGCCTTTTCCTCTCCTGCAGGATGATTCTGGACATTGGTATTGTCCTTCGGTCACAGAAATTTCCCAGTAAAGCCCCTGATCACTCAACAATAATTTTTTGTGCCAGCACTCAGCAGCACAGAAAGGAAAGCAGCTCTCTGCTTGGTTTGTTATTTTTTTTTTTTTAAGACAATTGAATTAAAAACAAAGCAGCAGGAAGGGAAGTTTCGGTTCCTGCACATGAGGAGCTGCAGGGGCTCATCAGTGACAAGTGCCTGGGCTGGCTCTGCAGCTGCCCTGCACGTGGAGCCAGAGGGCTCCCTACCTGTTCAGACCTGAATAAGGTTTCTACAACGAGCTGTGGCAGTGACAGGTGGTGGTTTAATATCAACACTTGACTCTCTGCTGGTTTAATATCAATACTCAGCTCTGCAGAACTGGGGTCTTGGTGAAAGTGAAAAAATAACTTTCATTTCAGACAGGTTGGTGGCTGCCACAGCTGGGCAAAACTGGCAGTTTCTGCTAAATCTGACCGCGTGGAATTGTGTTTCATTTCAGCAGGAGGCCGGCAGGGCTCCCACACGTCGTGTGAGCACAGAGCCAGGGATGTTCTACCTGGTTTTAGTGCTTGGGGAAGGAGCAGGATGGGCTGGGCTCCGTGAGGAGGAGGGCTGGAGACACGACCCCCACGCTGGGGCTCTGGGGTGGTCTGGCCGTGGATTGTGCTGCTGTCATTAAATGCAGAATGATGCTGCTTATCTGGTTATTTTCCCTTATATCTCTGCTGCAAGTTCTTGTCCCCTGCTTGGTGCCAACAGTTGGCTCTGAGCTGATCCTGCCACCTTCTAATCCATGAAATGTCCTCGTCAGACTCTTTGATTTCCTTGCTTTGAGGTCATGAAACTGCTTGTGACGACACAAATAAAAGGCAGGTGATGTCTCAGCTGACTTCAGCTTCCCCAGATCCCTCTTACGGCGGCCCAGGGATGGACAGAACCCCCACCATCCTCCCTGGGGGAGGTGGCCCCAGGCAGGGCAGCTCTGCCAGCAAGGACAGTTGGCTGTACAAGAAGTTCTCCCCTGAGATGTGACACCTCCACCCCCAGAACAAGAGTTTGGGTTCTTTCTCCTCACAAAAGAAGCCGTGAGGAGGAAGCCATGGCCCGCTCTCAGCTCTTCTGGCTGATGCAATGTGCCCCCACCCTTCCCCCTCACCCACGGGCATTATTTTTAGGGTTTGTTTACCTCACTCGGTTCCAGCTCATTCCTTTTTAGGGTGACAAGGACTTCCCTCACGCAGCTGCCCAGGTGGCACGCGAGAAACCACAGCCCTGCCTGGAGAACTTTCCCCTTCCCATCAGCTGCTTTACCAGCAAGTGATGGGGGGCAGCACCTGGGACAGCACAGAGACGGAGGTGACACACCAGTGCCCTGCTCTGGGATAGCTGGGAGCAGCTGCCAGCTCCCCCAGTGCCAGTTTACTCGCTCCTCGTTCCAGTTTGGCTCCCCCCCAGCCCAGATCCATGTGGCACTAAGGGCTTTCAAACCATGACTTTAAAATACACATGCACAGAGATAAAGAACTGTCAGGGAAGGGGAAATGATCAGCAGTGATGCTTCTGTCCAGAGCAGTGAGGAGTCCAGGGCTTCTGAGTAGTGCAGGATTCCCCACAAGAACATGGAACAGGGATTGCAGGAACCTCCCAGACTCCGCAGAGTGGGACTGGGCAGTCTCTCCTCCCTCCACTACCTTTATGTAGTTTATGGCAAACCTGTGTCCCCTTTCTCTGATGAGGGTCAGGCTTTTTTATTGGCTTTTTAAAGAAGATTTGGAACTGTGAGAGGAAATAGGCAGCTTTTGCTGGGTGAAAGTTACTAAAATGGGTTAAATCCATCCTAGAAATACACCTTTTCTTTAATAACAAGCTCTGTGTGACTCTGGCTGCAATATTTGTGTCCCACATTGTGATTTTGTGTGGTTGCTTGGTGGGTAAGTTTTACTGGTTCGAGTTAGGGCTTTAAGGTGGAGTCTCTGTTTTCTTAATCAAGAAAATTCCTGAATGTTAAGAGTTTGGCTCACAGTCACCTCAGAGGAGCAGGGGGAATGGATAAAAGTGCTGTGGCTTTCTGCAGATCCCCAGTTCTGGCTCCAAGCCCCGCTCAGCCGACTGCACCTTGTGCACAAAGGAGCCCTTGGGGCATTGAGGTGCCTCTTGCTGTGGTGAGACCCAGAGTTTGTACAAGGATCTCTGGGTCTGGGGTTCTGCATCTCAAGTTGTGTTGTGCCGTAGTCTGGAGATGCTGCTCGAGCCTCTGGGCCAGGTGCTGAAACTCACCTTGTCCTTTCTCTTGCGGGAGAAAACGTGAGACTTTCATTGCTCAGTGAAAGCAGAAATGGGCCTTGGCTCTGGCACTCGGGTGTCAGGCTTCTGTCTCCTCGTGTTCTTTGAGTTTCTTCCTCTTTGATTCCGTGGTTACAATTACAAGGCACTTTGTGTGAAGGATTCGGGTCTCCCCCCACCCCGTGTGCTTTGACAAATTAACTGGGGAGGTCAGGCAGGAGCATCGTGTTCATTGTTTTAGTTGCAGTTCCTACTCTCACCCTGGATGTGGGTGGGGGTTATCCCCCCCCCAGAGCTGCTGCCTCTCCCTGCGAGTAATTCCCACAGTCATGCCACGGTTTATTACTGAATTTTAATTAAATATGAACAATAAAATGCTACAGCTCAAAGACTTTTCACTTAAAGGTTGATGAGTAGCCATCAGGGGCATCCAGCTGTGGAGCAGCATTAGGACAGGTGGGTTAATAGTTTAAATAAAAACTCCTCAACGTGCTGGTGACTTGTTTCTCTTGCAATCCATCAGCAGGTGAAGTAAACCAACATTTTTCTGTTTGGTTTATTTTCCACACTCTCTTTCCTGCAGGGCAGCACTGATATGAAGCTGAGCTGATCAAACAGCTCCTGACAGGACAGAAGGATTGACAAGGACTGTACAAGGATGGAGAAAATGCAATGGAAAACCAAAACTATTTTGTTAAAATTGTTATAATTTATTTTTCTCAAGTAGCAAAATACAGTCAGTTTTCAGACATTAGGGGGGAACCTCAGGCTGGGATCTTAGGCCAATGTTAACATGACTCATCTGAATTAGATGCAAATTTGTTCTGTCTGTTAAATTTAACCAGGGAAAGCCAGGCTCTCCGACATCACTCCTGCCTCGCTGAGGCACCAGCTGCAGCTGTCCCAGAGGGTGCCTCTGCAGCTCATTTCTGGAAGCAGCTGTGTGTTATCCTTTTTGGAATTCAGCTGGTCTATAAAGACCTGAAGACCTCTCCATCTGCAGGAGGGGAATGGCTTTTATCAACTCCATGTGCTGGCAGAGCAGTCTCCTGGCTGGAGCAAGGTGAATGGATTCTGCATGAAAAGGTTCCATGGAAGCAGAGTGTTCTCGGGGTACATTCATGAACAGATTGAACTTTGTCCGTGTAAAGCAGCTTTACGTATTGAATATACATTAATGATCTGTTGGTACTGATGAGGAAAACTGCAAATACCCTGTGCTGAGGGTGTCCTGTGCTGAGGGTGTCCTGTGCTGGGGGTGTCCTGTGCTGAGGGTGTCCCTGGCTCTGGCCAAGATCTTGATAGCTGTGTCTCGCCCGAATAAGGATGAGGAGGAAACCAAGGGCAAAAAGCTGTTCAGTGTCAGTTGTCACCCCCTGTTTCATGTGGCAGGGAAGCAGCACTTCTGTACAATTACCTGGGCATTGTAAAAGAAAAGGAGTTCGACAGTTCAGCAGACAGGTACCACAGAGCAGAATGTCCTCTCTTCCCGAATCCCAGCCCTTGGCAAAAATCCTGTACACCAGAGGCAAATGGTTTATGAGGAATTTATTTAGGTCTGGGGGCAGCCAGGTGAATAACGGGCAGTGTTGTCTCAGACTCAGCCAGTGAGTTCTGTCTTGGAAAGCTGATTTTAGTCCTCAATTCCCTAAAACAATGCTTTCCAACCTATCAACCAGAGAGTTCTCTGTGTGACTCCTGACAGATCTATGTGTTGAAAGAAGAGGATAAATGTCTGTTTAGTGAGTGTTTTGCTGCTCATGGCTCTGCGTGTTCAGGGGAACGTGGATGTATCTCCCCTGTCAGCCCCGGGAGCAGCTCCGGGCTGAGACCTCTCTCCACTGGTGATGGCTCTGGGAGAGCTGGGTGCCGTGGGATGAGAGCACACAGGACAAGGACAGGGACAGCTGCACAGGCTCTGCAGCAGCTCCTCCCAGCTGACGTTCAGCTGTCCCACGGCAGCGGTTCCCAGAGCGTTCATCTGTCGTCAGGAATCTTCGCTCTTCCTGTGAAAGCGCCGACTGGAATTACAGTCTGGGCTCCTCCAAGGTCTGGCTTTCCATGACAACAATCTGCTGTTCAGCTGCCGTGGCCCTGGCAGTGGCGGGACGGGACTGTCCTTTGCGTTCAGATCAAACCTCGGTGAGCGCTGTCTTTGTCGGCGCCGACGGCACCGATGCAAAACACGCCCCAGTAGCTTATGAGTGAAAGCCAGATCTGACTTCAAAGGCAGCTGAAGTCCTGCTAGAAGGACTGGGAAGGGAGGAGAAAACTCACGTTCGTGTTTATCTCGAGGTCAGCAGGTGATAGCCCAGAAACAGGGTACAGGCAGAAGTAAAGTGGAATTTGTACTTTTCCTGACAGAGCTGCGAGTGGCTACAATCTTATATGAAGGAATTGAAATTATGGCTGGAGTTTGTGTGGATTTTGCATTAGCCGTGGTCATCGCTCAGTTTTCATGGGGAAGGCAGAGCAGTCGTGTGCTCGGATACTCCACAGCTGTGTGTTGGATCAAGCCCGAGGCTGTGGGTTTGCCTTGGGCTGACTCAGTGCAAGGGCATTTCTGTGGGGCTGCAGAGCAAAGGGTTGTGGTGTTAAAAGCAACATCCAAAGCAAGGGTGGTATTCCCGGGAGCTCAGCTCCACATGACAGTTCTGCTGCACCAATGTCTGTTTTCTCTTGGTACTTGTTGCTTTCAGGGTAAATGTTCTATTTTCAGCATTGCTCATTTTGACAGGGAAACACTAAGCTTAAGGTGAAATGACAGGAGAAATTGTAGACTCACCACCTCTGCCTTGCTTTGCTGTTAGCGACAGCTCTGTTGTAAAGTCTCTCCACCCATGGGATACTGGCCAGCAGTCCTCGCTGCTTGAAATAGGGGGAGGCTCCTGAATTTTCCCCTCACCTTCTCTGCAGTGTGGCAGGTCTTGCTCTGTGTTATGGGTTTAAAACTTGGTTAGATGGACAGGTTGTTAGACCAATTAGAAAGCTGGTACCGCCTCTGCGATCCACATATTTGCTAACCCAGAGCGGGATTTTGGGATTGGGACTTCCTGCTTGTTGGTGCTGGGTATTTAACCAGCCTAAACCCGCGACATTATGCCAGGAGTTCACACTAGAGAAAATGTCCAAAACCAAAACAGCTCGGCCAAAGCGTGCCTGGAGCTCGCCTCACGGGGAGAAGGTGGTGGTTGTCTCCGTCTCCATGGCGAAGGAGGACCTCTTGTTGTCGCGGCAGGTGGTGAGCTGCCAGAGGCGCTCCTGGCTCAGGCAGCCCAGCTCCTTCAGCAGCTTGAAGAGGTCGGTGCGGAATTTGACGCCGATGAAGGCGTAGAGGAACGGGTTGAGGCAGCATCGCAAGCAGGCCAGGGTGTAGGTCACGTCATCCGCCACGTCCAGCGTCTTGCTCTCCTCGCACGAGCTGGTCTGGTTGAAGGCTGAGATGGTCTTGGCCAGCATGACGCCATTGTAGGGCAGCTGGAAGACGACGAAGACGATGACCACGGCGATGATGACCTTGATGGCTTTGTTCTTCTCAAAGTTGCGGGCCTGGAGTAACGTTTTGATGATGACGAGGTAGCAGAAAGACATGACCAGGAAGGGAATTAAGAAGCCAAACACCATTTGGGACACTTTGATGCCAGTGTTGAAGCTCTGCAAGTCGTGAGCAGTGATGGAACAACGGGGATTGCTGTCTGAGTTGTTCACACCGCTGTGAACCAGCTCAGGGATCGAGAGGATGAAGGCCACGGCCCAGATGAGGACACATGTCACCTTGCTGATGAATATCATCCGGGGACGCAGGCGGTGGGCCGAGGCAGCCTGGACGATGGCGAAGTACCTGTCGATGCTGATGGACAGGAGGAGCAGCATCCCACTGAAGAAACTCATTTTGCAGATGCAGTAGACGGCCTTGCAGGCAAAGCTCCCGAAAAGCCAGTGCGTGGCCGCGCTCGCCGCCCAGAAAGGGAGGGTCAGCAGGAAGAGGATGTCTGCCAGAGCCAGGTTCAGCAAGTAGATGTCTGTCATGGTCTTCAGCCTCTTGAAGTAGATGTAGGTGAGCATCACCAGCCCGTTCCCCAGCAGCCCCATGAAGCAGATGAAGCCGTACATGGCCGGGAGGAAGGCAGCGCGGAAGTCACGGACCTCCTTCTTCTCGCACAGGGACTCGAACATGCTGTAGTCAATGGTGCTGTTGGAGTCGTAGTCATCAGTGACATTGTCCCCGGCACAGAACTGGAACAGGAAAGAGAAGAGTGTGTTGGGACAAGGACTGTGTGCCTGCGTGGCCGTGTGGGGAAGGGAGCCCGGAGAGAAGTCCCAGGGAGTTCCCAAGTGCTGGCTCACGCCAGCATCACAAACAGAGCTGACACGACCTCGTAGCTGAAAGCATTTCCCATAAATATGTGAGGTTTGGGCCTTTTCGGGGGGCTCCAAGTGGGAATTCCACCAGAAATGTTTAGTGCTCAGCCAAAGCAACACCTGCAAACCCTCAGACATGTGGCAGCTTTCCTGAGCGTTCCACGACCCGCCTCCAGCTGTGTGCACACAGCCAGCTGTCAGATAAAATGTGAGAAATAAAACATCCTTCGGCTACATTAAAAATCAGCGAAGGTGTCGGTGAGACCGCGAGGAAGCGCAGTGAGCGCAGCAGGAGCCGTTTCCGTGTCGGCACGGACACGGTGCCGGCGTCTCATTCAGGCCCCTGATTTCAGTTCTGATTGTTCTTGTTTCATCTTCCTACACTGCCATAGCCTGCGGGGCAGACAGAGCCTGCGGCCTCCGTGCCCTGCTTTTTGTGACTTATTAGTCTCCAGAACCTTCTCCCCATTGCAGAGAGATGAAAGGTTTCCCCTGGATACCCCCACCCTTTATCGGTGAGCATCTCGGTGCTCTCCATCTCAGCAGTTTGGCTTTCACCACATCCTGCCAGGCTGCCAGCAGTGAAAGGGAAAAGCATGGGCTGCTCGGCTCTGCCCGCGAGCTGAGCCCCAGGGAGCCCCATGGGCTGGGGGGTGGCCGGTGCTGTCAAGGGACCAGGCCCCTGGTTTGGGAGCAGGTCATGGCACAGCTCCATGCTTGGGGTTCTCCTTGCTGTGCCAGGGGACTCTGAGCAAGAACAGGCAGAGGAAGATGCTGAACTCTTCCTCCTCAGGCACATCCATCTCCAGTACTGTGCTCGGTCAGAGCCCGGCACCTTGACCAGGAATTTGCAGGGAGCAGGAACTGGCTGCTTGCTGCAATCAACGTGGAGTGCCCCTGTCTGGCCTGGAAATGCTAATTTTGGGGCTAAAAGGGGACTCACACAGGCCAGGCCATCTGAAAATCACTGCGTTTGTCACTGTTTTGCTCTCTTTTGTTTTGTTTCTCTTGTTTGTTTTTCTGTAGCTGGGCTCTGCTCTCACCTCCCACCTCCCACAGCTGGATCCTGGGGTGAGCAGCTGTGTCCCCACACATTTTCTGGGGCTGTGGGTGGCTGCTCAGAGTTTTTGAGATCTCCCTTTACCCACAACACAAAGCCCCTGGATTTCAACGATGTTGTTGAAAACATCTTACCTGAAAAATGAGCGGCAGGCTGAAAACAAGGGTGACCTTTGGCAGCTTGCCTAGGGAAGAAGGAGATGCTGTGTTAGTGGCTGACTGGGGGTTTCCACACGGTTCTCACTTTGAAAAAGCAGTGGATCACGTTGACCATGGCACTGTGAACCCTGCAGAGCCCTCACCGCTGAGGAAACCATAACCTGGGGAAGATGCCAGCAAGATAACCCAGGGTCATGGACGTTACTCTCAGAGCATCGGGGGAGTCACAGGAGCCTGGCCCCTCTGGCTTCATGGAATCATAGAACAGTTTGGGTTGGAAGGGACCTCTAAAGTTCATTGAGTCCAACTCCCTGCAGTGAGCAGGGATGTCTTCAACTAGACCAGGTTGCTCAGAGCCCTGTCAGTGAGGCTGAGAGCTGAGGACTCTTAACTCAGGCACATTTAGACTTCATCCATTACTGTTCCCTGCAGGCAGCCTGTTCCCTTGTGCCTGAGCAGTGAGGGTGCAGCTTAATCCGTGTGAAAACATCCAGCTGTGAGGGCCATAAATCCGGCCCAGCTGTGCCCGTGTGGTGCCTGGGCTGTGGAGAGGAGAGCTCAGCTCCTCGTGGGACAGGCAGAACTGGAACTGGCTGAAATTTATTGCTTGTCTCTAAATGTCAAGAGTTGGCTTCTGCTGCCTTGGGATGTGAAAATAGAGGATGCTGACAGCTGGGAGGAAAACCCGAATTCAGAGCCAAGTGTGATGGTGGTGAGAGCAATCTCAGCCAAGCAGCTCTTCCTGCTGTGGTTAGCGGGGCAGGGGCCAGGGAAAGCTTTCTCCTCGCTTGTTTTACAGCTCTTACCAGCATCTACCTCAGCCACTTGCCACTGAAAGTTGCTCAGCTGGAAGGTGGCAGTGAGAAAGCCCCGGGCTCCGCTCAGAGCAGGAGATGTGTCCCTCCCTGAGGGGTACCTTTCCCCAGGATGTCCCTCCAGGCACTGGCTGGTCCCTCCAGCCCCTCACTCCCTGTGGGTTTTCTGCTCTGGGGGCACTGGGCGAGGAGGTACCTTTGGCTTTCAGCTGCCTGTTCCTCCTAGAACTCTGCCTTGCTCCTCGTGGCCTGGTTGTTCATGAATGTGGCTGATTCCTGTGCTTAGTGTCTGCTGGACACAGCTCTGCTTGGTTTCTGCTTGGAGCCTGCTCTGCTGCTCGTGTTGCACGGGACCAGGATGATGAACTTCCACTACAGGTAACTGTAGCCACTGCACCAGGTCCCCGTGTTAAGTCACATGTTCACTAATAACAGACGTAGTTTCTCTTGTACCACTGAGTGGGGATGGTTTTTTGTGTGAGAGTGATGTGTGGACGAGAGATCCTCAGCCACGTGTGAAAAGTCATACCGCCCATCCCCAGGCCTGTGTGAGAGCCTCCCCTGAGGTCTCCTAGAAGCTGCCTCACTTTCCCCCCTTATTTTCATCTTTTATGCTCACGCAGCTGTGTGCTCAGTTGTGTTCATCCACCCCTCACCTTCTCCAAACCCTCCTGGGGGTATCTGAGAGTTCCCCAGGGAACCCTTGGTGCCGGTGACTGAGGAGCGGAGGAGAGCAAGGCTGGGGTTGAGGGGTGCAGTGAAATTTCTGTTCTGTCCAGCCACTGGCTGTCACTCTGACCAGCAGGAAGAGGTTTGGTGTCTGCTGTGGTTGTCTCACCTTCGAGCTGCTGCCCTGGCTTTTGCATATGACACAGGAAATACGCTAAAAGCCCCAAGAACTGAGACTCACTAGGTGAGTTTGAGCAAGCCCAGACTGTAACTGCTCTACCTGCCTGGGATACGGGTCCCTGACTCTGCAAACACCATTGCAGCCTTTGGTCTTCTGTTCTAAACAGCCTGGTTTCCCTGGGACTCCTGGGGCTGGTGCTCCTGGCCGCCTGTGGATGGGTGATAAGCACCTGTGCTCGTAGCTCAGCCCCATCCATCCCTGTGGCAGCTGGATGAGAGGCAGAGAAGAACCACCCTCATGACATGGAGGGAAAGCGCCCACCTAAACCAGACCCCACCAGCTCTCCATGGCTTGGTTTGCAAACTCCAGGTCCAGCCCTGACCTAACCTGACCAGTCCCAGACCCAGCCTTGGTGAGGGCTCCTTTGCTCTGTTCTGTTTTCTTATCACCCTGTGAAGGTCTAGAAAAACAGGACTGAGAACGTGACTCAACCCACTCCTGAAACAGTTCAGCCGATATCATTCCTTTGAAGATCATCACAGGTTTTTTCCTCTCCTTTCTGAGTTGCTGTTTCAAGTGTCTTAAATGTCAAATGACTTTTCAATATGAAGAAAGCCTGTGCTGTTTCTGCCCCTCTTCTGTGCCCCCACCTCAGATTACACTTTTGCAAAAGCACAACCAGAGAGGCCCTGCTGCCTCCCGCTCCCTCTGTACCAGTTTCAGCACGTTTGTGTCACTGGTTTCAGTCAGACTGGACAGGACTTGCATCTCTCCAACTTGTCTTGTGGTCTAGGGCAGTGGGCAGAAGCAATTATCAGGATCTGAGTCTTGCTCTGCAGTTTAGGTACATTCCTTTACTTTTTCTCTCTTTTTTTCACACCTCCTGGCAGTTGGCTGCTGTGGGTATTTTCTTAAAGTTTTTACAGTTTTGTTCCTCAAAATATTAAGGAAAAAAAAACCCCTCTCAAAAGTCCCTGCAACCAGTTGCACTAGAAACCTCGTTTATAAAAATACACCCACCACAGTCAATGAGTCAGCCTGGCCCTAAAGCCCCGTGTCAGCCCCCACGTCTCTCAGGCTGGGAGGTGCTGGTTTGAGGCCATCCTTGTCCTGAAGGACCTGGAAACAGGTGGAAAGGGGAATTGCTCCATGGGAATGAAGGAAGGAAGGGGCAGGGGATGGGAACCCCTCAGTTTTACAATCTTCCTGCACAGATTAAGCCCGAGGTGGGGGATTCCTCCCTTGACACCTGTTGAGCTGTTCAGGCTCCCTCAATAGCCAAGGGAAAGAAGCAGGTGTTTTTAAGCCCCGGTTCAGGTGCCCTGGGGTGGGCATCTGGGGTGAGCACCTGAGGTGGGCACCTGGGGCACAGTTCAGGCTGGGCTGTGGCAGAAGGGTGGGTGACTTTGGACAGGTAGATCCCTCCCAGTTAATCTGGATCTCTCTCAGCACCAGCTGCTAATCATAAGCAAGATAAGAGCAGCTGCAGCAGGAGCAGTGAATCCCCTCAGGTCAACCCAGAAAGGCCTCTGACAGTGGAAGTATTTGGTATCAGGACATCTGCCTGGAGGAGGAGAGAGACACAGTCCTGAGATCACACAAATGACCAGGGCAGCTCATGAGGGTCTGGCTGCTGCTGCAGCTGAGGGATGCAGGAGAGCAAAGCAGGAGCTGGGAACGCTTTAGGGAGCATTGGCCAAGCTGAGCAAACCTGCTCTGGCCAAACCCTCGTGGTGAAAGAACGATTTTTTGGCCATGTGGAATTGCAAAGCGAAAGTTCCGGTCTCAGCACACGTGTGGGCAGTGATTAACCTGCTCTCTGTATTTTATACGTGTACCAGCTTCTGGTGCCCCTTCACCAGCAGCAAAGGAAGCTTTTGGGGGAAGAACCAGATATTTCTGAGAAAAGGTGAACATACTTAAGTGATCTAATGACTATTGGCAGTTAACAGCCTGTTATGCCCCCTTCCCCTCCTCACAACTGGCAGAGGAAAGGCTCTGTCATCTCGGGAGTGAGCGGACCCAGCGAAACCCAGTCATGCTCTTGTTTCATGTGTTCACTAATATGTCACAGAAGAAAGTTAATAATTATCTACCTCCACTCCTTTCAGGAAACTGTAAATCAAAAGACAAGATAAGCAGAGAGAAGCAAGTCAAAGATTTCCTGCTGAATGAGCCGGTCGTGTTTTAAAGAAAGCACCATGGTGGTGCATCTTCCAGGGAAATGAAATGTTCCTCTGAAATACAATAGTAGGACAAAAAACCCCAAAGCAAGAACATTGTCATAATCTGGTCAGGTTCTCATTAACTCTTTCTTTGCCCTGTCATGATTGACCTTTGCCAGGAGCTGAGTTCAGCTGCCCCCAGACACTGAACCCCTCGGAACAAGCAGCCCACAAAGTGCCCACAGGGTGATGCAGAGGCCGGAAGTTTAAATGAGAAGAGTGATGTGTGGTGGGCTGGTCCAGTTGAGTGTTTGTTTGGATGCAGGGATTCCAAAATCCAGGAATTTCCTAAGCCATTGATTGCCAGAGGTTGTGAGGAGACATCCAGGAGAAAGAAGACTCCCTTGTCCCATTCCCTGCTCCTGCCTGGAGGGTCCTGTGGCATCTGGCCCCTCCTGTCCCTGCAGAGCCTCCTGAACCCCTGGAGCATCCCCAGAACCTCCTTTATTCCCCAGAACTTTCTGCATCCCCGTGACTATCCCCAGAGCCTCCTGCATCTCCAGTGCATCCTGCTTCCCCCAGCGTTCCTGCAGGTATTTTTTAATAGAAATAATGTTCAAAAAACTGGATGGACTTAGCGAAGGAACTCAGCTCTGCTTGCTCCCAGTTCCCTGATTGATTCACTGAATTAAAATGTTGCCAGGGAGAATGTTCTCTCTTTCTCTCTCTCTTTTTTGAAATTAAGAACACAGAAGAAAAAGTGTGAATTACGCAAGATTCCATTTCCCTCGGAACAAAAGGGCCCCTTAAAATTGCCTCCCAGCCTCTTCTTTTTTTTGTTTTTGTTTCTGAAGTGATTTGAGGTTTTTGAGATTCTAAAAGAGAACTGTGCATTTTTTTTTAAAAATAGTAAAAATGAGGAAGATGAAAGTCTTTTATACTGTTTAAATACTCTCATAGAAATGCTCCACTCCTGTGTCACAGGGCAGGGACCGGGCATCATGAATAAAGCTGAGGACACAGCCAGAGGCTGCAGCCCAGGTACTCACCCCCATCCATGGTGAGGTTCCAGCAGGATCCAGTCACAGAGGTAGTGAGAGCATCACCCACTCCAGCGCCGCCTCCCCAGCTCCTGCCAGGGACCCTCCTCGGGGAACTCTGCTTTTATACTTCCTGCACCCGTGAAGACCTCCCAGGCACCCTGATGTCACTGACATTTAGTAGACCCTCCTCCTCCTTCTCATGAATTCAGAGCTGTGCTGAGCTCTCGGCGTGTTCCGCACACCCAGAGCTGTTACTGACACTCGGGGAAGTGAAGTGGGCTCTGCTTTTGGACTGACACATGAGAAATGGTCTGTGGTGAAGGAAACAGGGGAAGGAGGCTCTTTCTCACCTCCCCTCTCCAGCAAATCCTGCTTCATCGGTGGAGCCCTCAGTGCTGGAGGAAACAGAGGATCCCATCCCATCTACCAGATGTGTTTTGGGAAGGGTGTTGAGGATGAAAGGTTTCAGTGCACAGGACCGTCCATGGCCAACAGCCCTTTGCCCTTCTCCCTTGCTACACTGTCAGCAGTGCAGTGACTTTCCCCCTTTCTCAGTATTTTGTGTATTTTTGTCTTCCCCAAAAGGCTCTGCCCTTTGTCAGTCTCAGGCCTTCCCTCAAGGCAAACCAGTGGCTTTTGTTTGGTGGGTGTCAAAGAGGGCTCTGCTCTTGGAACAGACCCCTCAGACAGAAACATCTCCAGCTCCTCACAAACTCACTTTTCTCCTAGGCCAGGGTCACCTAGAAGTGATGATACCTTTGGCATCTTGTTCTCTCCGTCTTCTTAAGCTATGTCAGTGCTGTTACTGCAGCTAGGTGGAAAAATAGGGCATCACAGGATGGAATCCCAGCCCAAATTAAATATATCTGAAGCTGAGGATTGTTTTGAGGCTCCTGTGGATTGTCTTAGGTCCTTTATGAAGACCCAGATCCAGTTTCAGACCCTCTTTCGATGTGGTCCCAGCCCAGCTGTCACTCAAAATCCTTCCCAGAACTTCCCTCTCAGTGGACCAGTGCTGCTGTGGTTCTGAGCCCATTCTGGGGTGCTCAGGGAGCAGGGTGCTGGGGTACTCGGGGGCAGGATTTCGGGGTGCTCGAAGGCAGGGTGCTGGGGCTGCAGAGCTGTGACAGTTTTCCCCTGCTCGCACAGGGTGACCCTCACTCGCATTGGAGCTCTCTGAGTGCGCGGCACCGACTCCTCCGCACCTCGCCTGGCACTTATCTCGCTCGGCAGGTGCCGTTCACATCTCTGCAGCTATTTATTGCTCTGTTTGCCTTTGCTCACCAGGTATTCGGGCAGGTACGCAGCCTCGAGAGCTTTATCTTGTAACCACTTCCGCCAAGGAGGACCAGAGATGAAAGACTTCCCTTGAGCACTGACAGAATACCCGGAATCAAGGGGTGTAGCAGCGGCGCGAAGGCTTCACACAGGGTCACAGCGCTGCCTGGGGAGCCGTGGGTGTGCAGAGGGGGCATGGGCCCCTCAGGGTGCTCTGCGTTCACCCTGCCCCGGGGAGAGGCAGTGTCCTGGTGGCTCCATCCCCAGGTCCACCCTGGCTGAAGCCAAAGACAAGAGAGGGGAGGCAGGCAGGAGGTTTGCACTTTGTTTTCTGCACGTGGTCCCAAGATTCAACTTCAAAGTTTTGGTACATGCCAAGTTCTGTGTTGTCAGAGCCCATTCAAACAAATTGTTTTTCTTAAAAAGAATGGGAATATTTAAAATAAACAATTTGCTCTCTATGTATGACACTGAACTTCTTGTACAGTCATGTTTTATACCCAGGGAGTTCTCAGAACATTTATTAAATCTTTGCTCAATTTGATCATGTATGTTTGCAGCCTGTTTCATGCCTGAGTGATTCAAGCTCTTTGACACATTCCCTGAACCTGGGCAGTCCCTGAGCTGCTTTTCACAAAGCTGTGATCCAGTGTGAGCAAACAGACCAAACTCAGTGCCAGGCCTGAGCTGTGCCCATGAAAGCCATTGCACTGTGCTACCAGAACCTGTCTGTTATCCCAAAGTTAATTAACTATATAAAAAGAATCAAATTACCAGGTATTCTGGTCCCTGGGTCCCTCTGCTCCCCTGCGGTGGCCAGAGGAGTGGAAGTCAGGGATTCAGACCTGCTGCCCAGGCTGCAGGGGGAGCTGGGGGGCAGCTTTCATCAATAAACCTCTCAACAAAAATGCAGCTCCTGATAAATTCCACAGGAAGTTGCTCTGAGAGATTTCAGATCAGTTCATATTGGTTCCACTTGAACTGAAATACTGAGTTGAGCTGAATTGAACTGTGTAATCTTGAATTGTCCTGACATTAAATTGCAACTCACTCCGCAATGGAATCTCACAAGGAAGTTTAGCTCTGTGTTTCACATCCCTGGCCTGTGTCTAAAACTGGAATTCCTGTGGGGTGTCCCCACCACAGTCTCACAGACATCCTGAGGTGGGAAAGATCCCAGAGCTCCAGGAGAGGATTCCCAGCCAGCACTCACGGGCTGGGGGACCTTGGAAACCAGAACACAGGGCTTTGCCTAAGGAGGTGGAATTCAGTCTGAGACAAGCACAACACGGGATGTTCTTACATCCTGGATTGAAAATGCTTTGGTATTTTCCACCAGTTTTGCTTCAGGTGATTTGAGATGGAAACACCGGCTCCGTCCCCCTGGCAAACACTTTGGCTGCAGTGAGCCATGGGAAGGTTTGTCCCCGTGGCTGGAGGAAGCCAGGGGTGCCCAGACAGAAGCGTTGGTGAGTTCAGGGTGAACCTTTCCCAGCTGCACTTCCCAGTCACATTTTTCTACCGACGTCAAGGAGGGACCCTGACTTTTGTCCTGCTGCTCTCTCTGCCTGGCAATGCCAACCCGAGGTGCCTGGGATCTCCCAGCTCCGGCCTTGCTCCTGCCCAGACCCCACTTCTGACGTCTGGGGACATCCAGGGGGGTTTGTGGTGGAAGTCAGCAGGGTCGCTCCAGGGGGGTATTGACGTTGTTGTTCCTCAGGCAAATATAAAATTGCAGAAGTGAAATCGTCAGTAAATTCCTGACCTTAAGAGTGGCACCGAGCTGGGATTCCTCACCCAGCAGAGTTCTTTGAGCGGGTGTAGGGGATGCCCTGAGAAACATCTCGTGATTGTGATCTCACCACCAGGTTATTAACAGATCCTTATCCTCCGGAGGGAGGAAGCAATCTGTGCAGCGCCAGGCTCTGATCGGGATGCACAGCTGCCTGTGGTGGTCAGCCACAGTGGGGAAGGGCACACCCAGTGTCACTGGGAATTCACCTGCTTTGTGCCCACATCATGTCCCAGGTGATGGCCTGGCTCTCCGGTTCTTTTTTGAGACAAAAAAAAAAGAGATTTACCAAATTGGCACCTGCACTAAACAGCAGGGCATCAGCAAGAATTTCTTCATGGACAGGGTGGTCAGGCGTTGGAAAGGGCTGCCCAGGGAGGTGGTGGAGTCTCCATCCCTGGAGGTGTTCAAGGAATGACTGGACTTGGCACTCAGTGCTCTGGGCTGGTTGATAAGGTGGGGATCGATCACAGGTTGGACTGGGTGACTTTGGAGGTCTTTTCCAACATTAATGACTCTATGATTGTATTCCATGAAAGCAGCTCCCTCATCCTGGAGCCCAGTAGCTGAGATGTTAGGAGGGAAGCAGACCTGGAGACGCCAGTGGGGAGGGGTCAGGCTGTCAGGGACAGCGACACTCCCCATTCCAAGCCCAGGGTGAGAAGGGCAATCCGGGTGATCGGCCACTGACCACATGCACTGCTGGTCCCTCTGTCCCTCAGGGCAGGGCTGGGCAGCTTCCCATGGGATCTGCTCCCTCTTTGTCTGCCCACACTGCCTGGGCTGTACACGGAGGGGCTGTGATGAACAAACAGATCTCTTCTGGCCTGAACATGAAGGAGACAGTGGTCACCTCAGAATGACGGGTGGGAAAGGAGAGGTGATTAAAAATGGGAAGAAAAGCTCTTGGGATGTTACAGAAACTGTGCCAGAGGGGGCTTATGAGGACCAGTTGTGTCTAGAGAGGGTTTGAACCTTCCCACCCAGGTGGGTAAACTGCTGGGTGATTCCCACAGGATATCAAACACTAGTGAGCAGTGAATCATTTAGAGACATAACAAGATATGGTTTAGGGAGATAAAGGGCTATTGATTAAGGAGATAAAGCATTATGACCCCTAAAAGTAATTGAGAGTTGAAGTGTCCCTGACGATCCAGCAAACATCCTTCCTGCGAGCTGTGTTACCTTGTTCAAAAGGTGGAAGTTTTAACACCAATCTGCTGCTGTCTTTGGATGAAAATTGGATGTAGAAACTGGAAATAATCCCATCAGTGGTTGCTCCAAGAAGAGCTCATCCAGCCTTCTCTGTTACAGATCTGGCATTTCTCATCCCTAGGATTAAAAAATTGTAATAAACCCATGATAATGTGATTTTTCACTCGGTTTCTGTTGTTGTTACTGTCACTCTTTCTATTTTGGCTTTCCCCACCCTGAAACTGGTGCCAGAACTAAAATGACTTTTTCTTGACTTTTTAACAGAATCGGGTGATAAAAGCAAATCGAAACTGGTTGTTAACAGAAATGACTGAACTTCTGGAGTCACAAGTGAAAAGCCTTATGTGATGATTTACAATAAAATAAGACACCAGCCCAGTATGCGCAAAACCACTTCAAAAAACCCCTCGAAGACCGTGGAAAAAGAAACATCGAATGAAAGAAAGGAACTGAGAGCACAAACAGCAAGACAGACCTGAGGCAGGAGCTGGGCTTTCAGATTTGAGTGCCTGATCCCACTTGGTCATCAGATCCCACTGGGAAAGGTCTGCCAGTCACTGTCAGTAACACTCTGCATACACAGGGGGGGATTTCAACCCCAGGGATCCAAGCCCTGGATTCAAAGTCTTGAACAGGTGTTGCAGCTCCTGAAAGGCACGAACAGTCTTGGCTGCAACAGTCCAGGATGGAACTGGAACTTGCTGGGTGCCTGCCTGGGAGAACACATGGAATTCCAGCCTCTCTGGCTGCCTGGTGTGATTGAACCCCCACTTCTGCAGTGCAGCACCCACAGTTCATACCCAGGCACCTGGAGAGCTCAAAGCTGTGACCCCTGAGCATCTCACCCCGATTTGGCAAACTGGTACAAATGCCTTACACTGTGAGTTGGTACCACTGCATCTCACTCTGAGCAGCTCGGGGCGGGGGAAGCTGAATTCACAGCCGGGAGTCGTTTCAAGCCCTGAGCAGTCACACAGAACATGAGCTGCCACAACTGCTGCTGCTTCTGGCCGGCGCTGACGATCCTGCACAAGAGAAACACTGCTCACGTTTGCAGCCAAGGGTAGGGCTCTGTGTCCTTCTCAGGGCAGGTTGATGGGGACTCCTGGTGGCAGCGCCTGCTCCAGCTCGCACACCTCTGCCGGCACATAACCCGCACCAGTTCCATCTCCAGTCGGCCACGAGGGGTGTTTTTCCCCAGTATTCCAGCACTTGGGACTGCTGGGAACACATGCCAGTTAAGGGGATAACAGGAGGTCACCTAGGAGCGAGGACAATGCGTTTTGGGGGCGGTGGCAGCATAGTGGGGGGGGGTTTGGATTGGCGGCTGATCAAACATGCTTTGAGTAGCTTTTGATAAATTGAGGGAAAAAATCCAAAATAGCTTCTTAAAAAAAAAGCCTGAGCAGCAAAGCCTGCCTGGCTGGAGGTTCAGGGCAAAACCTGGGGGAAGAAAAGGAGAAATAAATCATCCCTGGCTTCTTGGGACAGGGCAGGCACAGAGGCTGCACTTGCAGCTGGTGGGAAATAGAAAAGCACATCCTGGGATGGAGGAGGGACCTCGGCAAAGGCCTGAGAAGAGCGAGGGTCTGACCCTGCTCCCTGTGTGCTGCCTGCCCACACCTCCCCTTCTCAGGACCCTCCTCGCCCCCAGTCTATCACCACACAAGCGTGGCTGTGTGCTCCCCCACCAGGGGCTCTGGACCTGCTCCCCCAAGCCCCCCGAGGTCAGGGCTCAGGGTCTCTCTGCTCCTGCCCTGAGCTGCGCTGCTGCAGCACAAGGCTCTGAACAGGCTCTGGTTCCCCGACACACACGAGCTGCCCCAGACACCCCTCTGCGCCAGTGTTCGCGTTTGCTTTGATATTCTATTCCTGTAAAGCTCCTTTAATCTGTTTTATTTCTTTCTGTCACCAGCATAATCCTCTGTGAGCAGTGTCTGCAGCTCGTTTGGCTCCAGGCAGAGCAGCTTGGCAAGACTTGTCCAGGTGATACACAGGTGATTTTTTACTTTTTTTTTAAAAAAAACCCCTTGTTTGTTTCTCCATAAGTCTTTTTTTCTTCTCTGAAAGTTCAGCTGCTGCACAAACACGAGGCTTTTGTCCTTCTGGGAAGCCAAGCTCAGTCGTGTATGTAGGTGAGGGGTTTGGAAGAGATTTGGGTGCATGAAGTTCTCGGAGGCCCAAGCTCTGGGTTCGCTTTGCCTGGTGAATCATTTCTGAATAACCTCACAAGGTGCCTGGTTCTTATTTTAACATCTAAATCCCTTTCAAAACTTACCCTTTGGGCCTGCTTTGTGCTATGTACCCGTTACTCTGTACCAGCTTTGTAGGTTAGAAGGTTTTTGGGGTGATAAAATCTAATAATTACATTAATGCAAAAAAAAACCCCAACAAACCTCCAAACCAACCAAAAACTTTAAGATCAGTTCTTTTTTTAACCCAGGCGTCTTAATAACTTTTACTGAGTGTGTTTTTGTGGTGAGATAAAAGCATATTTTTGACAACGACCCAACACAGACGAGAACCTTTGCCTGCAGAGCAAACCAGCAGCAGCACCGTGGTGATGTCAGAGGTCACAACGCCTGAGTCAGACTCGAAAACCCCTGGTTTTTCATGAAGAGAAAAACAAACCAAACAAAACAACTCCCTCGCACGATGCAAGGCTCGGATTTGCCTCTTTGCTTCGGTCCCCTGGGGGCGTGAGGGACTGCCAGCCCTCTGCACCCCACGGGAGATGGCTGCACCCCAGATCTCCAGCCTGCACCCAGCTCCTGCCAGACAGGGAACAGAGCAGCTCCACTGAGAGCAGCAGCAAAGCCTGAGGGCTCTTCCTCGTGGGAGAAAGGGTTCCTGGCCCTGCTGGGGACCTGCAGGTGGGCACAGGGTCCATCAAGAACATCCCACTAAGGACCTGTAGGAGGGCGTGGGGCCCGTCAGGAGCTGCAGGTTGCTCTGAGGAAGGGCTGCTGCAGGAGCCAGGTTTCTCCCGAGGCCATTCCCTCTCCTGTGCTGGGTCCCTGATGCTCCTGTCCCTTGTGGGCACCTCTGCCAGGCACCACGGGACTGGTCAGTGCTCCAACGCTGCCCACAGGCATTCGTTCATGTTCTCATGTGCTTGGACAAGTTATTTCACCCGTGAAGATGACACCTACTCCCTCAGGTACACACCCTGAGCTGCACACACCCGTCTTTGCCAATAATGAGTTATTTACATACACCTTGAGAATTTGGAGCAGATGAAAAGCACCCCCGGCCTACAGAACCCAGGGCTGCTGCAGATAAAAGCTGTTGCACAACAAGGGTTTGCAGCACCCTCAGGTGTGGAGCCTCACCTGGGCCCCGTGGGGTCGGGGGAGGGAGTGGGGGCTCCAGTCCAGCCAGCAGCTGGGACTGTGTAAGAAATCAAATCCTGTGTGTTTATTTTCTTCTGGCTTGAAATGGAGAACAGCTGATGAAAGCTCTGAACCAAACACTGGCATTACCTTAAAAGACAAGAACAGACCACTGTGAGTTTTAAAAAAACCAAATGTGTTGGATTTTATTATTTTTAGACCATTAAAAAAAAAGGGATTTAAAAAACACCATCTGATAGACCCACTGCTCTGCAAAAACTCATCGGTTCATTGAAACATCATGTGTTCTCTCACTTGTAAAGTCAAGAAGTGGCCTGTGGCTGTTGCTGCAATTCAGTGTATTTCTTTTTTAGGGCTTTTGCTTATATAGGGCAAACTGTGGCCTTTTCAGTACATTTGTAGAGTCCCCAGAGGTTCTGAAAGCTCATGACAAGCAAAACTACTGTTTTTTACCATTTGTGCCATATCAGTGACTGTCTGCTCAGAGAACATGTGCGTGTTTAAACGCTCTCCTGCTCTGTTCTGTGCCAGGTCTCTGGCTGAGGCCACACCAGGGTCTCTTGGTAGCAAATAAAGGAGTTAATTGGTAAAGAAAAGCAAAGGCTTGTTGAACAGAATCCTGCACCACAGAAAAAAAATCCCTCAAGATGTGTCATTTCCTGCAAGACTACACTGAGCCCTTTGGAACTGGATCTCCTGACATGCCACACACAGAGCATGATCAAGTTTCCATCGCTGTAGAGCAGCTACTCTAGAAAAACAAGTTACACCAAAAACCCCTAAAACCCCAGACTTTCAGCCTCACTCTGGAGCTGCTCCTGAGGACTGAGAGCTTTCTTTAAAAGCACAGACTGGGGCAGCTGCAGCAGAACTTGCCCTTGCTGGCATGGAGCACAGCAGTAGTGGGACACAGGGGACTTTTGGGGTTGTTAGGTAAGGAGAGGCTCCAGGTGACACTCTGGGCAGGCATCAGGTCTTTGCTCCATATTAAGATCAGCTTTTAACTCCTCAGCCACATTCCAGCCTCTCCAGAAATCCAGCGCCACTGCCAGGAGCAGGTTCCTCGTGCAGTTAGGCCAGGACTGCAGCACAGGTGAGACACCTGCACCTCACTGCTGCCACAAAGGGACAGGAAGGGCCTTTGGGGACAACTGCCACTGTGTCCATGGCACCAGAACAAAGGGAGAAGGCCTGATTTCTCATACAGAAACCAAAAGCAGTGGTGTCTTTCTAGGGAAGAATTCCAAGTGATATAAGCACCTCTCCACACTGTAACAGCCGAGTTTAGACACATGAGGTTCCTTTTCTGCCTTGCTGCAGGACACCCTGTGCCTCTACAGGCCCCTTCATATTGCTACACTGATAACCTGACATGTCATTAAGCCCCGGTATCCTTTGGAGACGAGTGACAGAGGCAGGGAAGGTACAACAGCCGCGGAGCACGTTCTGAAATCAAACAGTACTTCATTAGAGAGACACAGGAACTGAGTCAGTGATTATTCTTTCTTCTCGCCCTCCTCGGCGATGGGGTCTGCGGGCGGCTCCTCCACGGTCGCGCTGTTGCTCTCGGAGCCGGTGTTGCTGTCACTGGTTCCCTCCTCGGCCGTGCTGTCCACCCCTTCCTGCCCGCTCTCCTTGTCCTCTGGGGTGGAGGTTCCTTCTTCACCGTTCTGCTGGTTCTCCGTGCTCTCTTCCGGGTGAGGCTCTTCTGGAATAACATATTTCTCAGTGTCATTTACATGCCAATATTGATTTAGATTGTGCAATTAGGATTTAGGAAGAAACAGAAGCTGTAATAAATCCGAGTATTCCATAGCAGTTACTTCTGTCACTTAGAACGTGCAGGGACAGGCACAGCTCAGGGATCTCTCGGTGCTGAGGATGCATGTGGTCTTGCCACAGCATCCTGATGTCAGCCACAGCTGCCTGCCCTCAGAATTCCAGCCATAAGAAAGCCACGTGCCTTGTTAAAGCAGAAGCACTGGAATTCAAACTCCTTGATCCCTCTTTCCTAACGCTCCTGCTGCTGCAGCAGTGACACACTGAGACTCCTGAATCCAGCAGCGTTTCTTACTGCCGCTGTCCAGAGCACAAAGCAGCTGGAAAATCTGCCTGACAGCAGCATAGGAAGCAGTGCTGTTGCATCATCCTGGCTGGACACTGACACTGGGACAAGGAAACACTCACAGTTAACCAAAGTCTAACTCTGGGTTTAGAACTTTTTTCCCCTGGGTACATCACACACAAAGCACGACATGGGGCTCTGTGGGATCTTATCCTCTCCTCTTTTAAAAATGAGTCATTTAATGAGAAGAAAGCAAATGCCTGTGTTCACCAAGATGGAGTGAACTGTTCTCCTCAGAGACACTTTAGTACTGATCCTCGGAGGATTCTGCAGCAGATGTTCAGATGCAGTTACCTGTCTCCATTGGAGTGCTCTCCTCTTCCTTCTTCTCCTCCCCCTTGCTGGCTGCCTGCTCCTCCTCAGCTGCCAGGCTGTTCTGACTGCGCTCAGCTTGCTCAGCAGCTTCCTTTTCCCTTTCCTCCTGTCTCTTGCGAGCCTGCTCCTCAGCTTGAGCAATTTCAGCTGCAATTTTTTCCATATCCACTTCCACCTTCAAACTGCACAACTAGCAATTAAAAACAAAACAAAGGAAAGCTCTTTAGCTCTTTTACTACTTCAGTTACCCTGAGAAATAAACCATCAGTAAACCCCAACGATGAGTTCATTATTTCTACACGCAGCACAGTCCTTTTGATTTTAAAAGACTTTTAAAAGTTTATATTAAAAGTAACTAGGGAGGGAGATACAGGCATATTACAAAAAAAAAAAAAAGGGGAGAGGGAATAAATAAACAACCTAAAACTTGTTATTTGAATGCAGCCAAGGAGAGCAGTGTGCCCTCCACAGCGGCTTCAGGCCACCTTCCTCCAGCTGCTCTGAGTGAATTCACCCAGCCCAGCTTGGAGGCACTCCAATGTCCCCACTAAAGGTCACTGAAGGAGCAGGAAATCATCCTGTGCTTTGTACCACCCACACCAGGGCACTGCCCCAGCAGCTGGGCAATTGCTCAGAACTGAACAGAGAACTTGTACCACTGTGGAACCAGCGGCTTCCTCACAGTGAGTGAGAAAAATGAGCTGTACCCTTTTAAGCTCGTTGTTGAAAGATTCTGTGCTTTCCAAAAACTTCCTCTTCTTTTCCTGGTGACGCTCCTCGATTTGCAGCAGCTCAGCTTCGAGTTTACGCTGGAAGTGAAACAAACAGCAAGAACCTCACTGTGCAGTCACCTAAGAACTGGGCAAAGGTACAGCTACACATACAAATTTTCACATGGGCTTATTTTTAAATATTGGTCTAATATGTAAAACATCCTTCTGCCTGCCTCTGATACCCACTAGCTCAGAAGTTCATACTGAAAAGTAGGAACGGTAAATGGGTCTGTGGAGCAGTTCAAGCATATTGTAAATGAAACACTGTGTACCTGAGGTGAAGCTTCCAGCATGAAATCTGCACTTTTTCTTTCCTATTCTGCACCCCCCCGGTCTGTATACACATATCCCACAGGTCTGTATAGACACAGCTCGCAGGTATAGACACATCCCCCACATCAATTAACACAGAAAGACTACAATTCACAGGAAAGAAGGACAACCACCCCCTCCACCCTCCAAATCTTCTGTAATTAAAAACAAATCTCCCCAACAAATCTCTACCTAATTCTGCTCTCACTTCACCCACACACATATTGACCACGCTGAAAGGCTTCTTTTGGTAACGTGAGTGTTTGGAAAACACAGGCGTGTGCCCAAAGCTGGGTGAAATGTGCAGGTGTGACTTCACCATATGTTTCATATGAATTTAACTTTCAGTGAAAACTGTGAGAATAGGGACAATTTACCACAAAAACCAGAATCACTACAAACAAGATGAGTGGTCAGGTACTCGAAATCACAACCCTACCAGTACCTATGAAACAGCAGATTTACACTGCACATAGAGGGTTGTGTGTAATTATGAAGAACTATTGAACTAACACTTAGGATATCCCAAAGAACAAAGTACAGTTTAACATGATCCTCCACAACAAAACAGCACAGACGGTGAAGTCTCACGTTCTGCAGCTCCCAAGAAATCCCAGGGATTAGCTCTTGGAGCACACAGAACATTGACACCCAGCAAGAACAGTCATGTAGGTGATCAAATGATCCGAGACTTGGAGCCCAGCCCAATACCACCGCGCTTCAGCTGCATCCGCATCCTTTCTCTTTACCTGATGAACCATTAAGGACTGAACCTGGCGTTTCAGGACTTGCATTCTGGCTGTGGTGACCACGGAGCGGACGTCGGGCACCACGCTCTCGCTCAGGATCTCACTGATGAGCCGGTGGTTCCTCTGGAACCGAGCCGTGGCCGTGTGCTTCATGGAGAACCCATCGTCATAGTCTGGAACAGGAGTTTAAGGGGTAACCGCTTTGACTCCACCAAACGAGGGCCAAGTCTAACGACACCGTACCCACACTACCACTCACTAAAAACAAAATACGAGCCCTAACACCAGTAGCTGTCATGTCACAAAGTTCACAGTAACACGCACAGAGCATCAGGGAATCAGAAAAGGAGACAAAGTGTGGCCAGGGCAGCATTTACCTGGCACAGCTCTAATGGCTGATTTCACATGCATTTCCCACAGCTGAAATCGGGACTGACCTAGTTATTCACTCTATCGCTTCCCACATTGCCACAGTAAGAGGGACTATTAATACACCAAATAAAAGACCCACTCCTGATTAATCATGTTTCCAGAACAAAATGCCAGCAGGACAGTGACTCCTCTAAAAATAACCTTTGTAGCACAGATCAAAAACTTTTATTTTTTTGAAACACTGAGGGCTGAAAGCATGAAGCAGTGAGACATGTTTATTCATCACTGAAAATTCATAGGCATGTATTAAGAGTATTCAATTATTTATTAGTAAGTGCATTTCTCTAAAGAGAAACCAATTAGGCAACAAGTACGAATTATCTCCCAGAACAACGCCATGTAGAAAAGTCCAGAAGTCTAATTTGTTTTACATCAAGTATTCCTACTGGAGATGACTATCCCAACTATTCACAGAAATCTTAAGAACCTGAACACCATGCCAGCAGATACTACCAAAGAAGAGAACTAGTTAAACGAAAGTTTCTTTAGTTCAAAGTGTTATATTCAGTTTCTCATTGGGGTATCTGAATAAACAAAGCAAAAAAGAGGTAAGGGCTGGTTCTGCCTGAGTCTACTTTGCTTAGGTAGCACAGAACAGAATCTCAAGACCCCAGGTTCCAACTATTCCAACATGAAATGTATTTACATAAATGTTGCAATTACCTCACACGGGGGAAAGTGCCATTTGCCATGAGCTTTATCTCAGGGGTGTGCTTTTACAAGGGGGAAGGAAAAAAAAAGGGTGTAACTTGAGTACATTTTTCACCCTCAGGTTTCAACAAGTATTTGGTGATGAATTTAAAAGCAGCCATGAGGTGTGTGAGGCTGACTTTTCCCACTGGGTGGGGTGCATTTCCTTGCAGTCAAATAAACTTTCAGAATTTTCTCATCAACTTGTCAGCAGCAAGGGCACCTCACTCCCTAAACAATCTCAAATGACAGTTGTTGAACATATTCAAAGTTCAGGTGCTCTTAATCACACCAGAACTCTGCCTGTCAGATTTATGTGCTTCTGGTAATAAAGCACAACATTCCATCCAAGCCGGATTAAATCAGGCATCTAAGCCTTTTCTAAAGCATGTGCTAAAGCCATTACGGAGCTGTAAGCAGACTGATTTGCTTTGAACTATTAAGCATTACTTCACACTTAATTAAGAAGGGTTGGAATGACTTTTGCCATGGGTGCCACCTTACTTTTGGGAACAAAGTCAGCTGTATGGAATAAGATGTGATAATGAAGACTGGCATTAAAGCACCAAAGCAGAAACGAAGCCGCGTGAAGCGCTGCGTAAGGTGCACAGGGGGGGTTTTCTGTATCTCCACGGCCGGTCCTGCCATGAGTGTCCCACTGGGAGTGCCCACACGCTCCTTATCCTTACCATCAGGATCCTCCGCGGGCTGGATGCTCATGTAGGGCTCCCCCTTCTCCATGCGCGACTGCCGCTGCCGGCTCTCCTCTTCCAGCGCTGCCTCGGCGCGGCTCTTGGCGTTGATGTAGGCCAGGTAGGCAGGGGAGTTGTGGTAGGCCTTCATGGACTCGTTGTACTCGATCTGAAAGGCGACCAACACGGTTTGATTGCACCACCGGGTGATTCCCACCTGGCCAGAACTGCGCTGCGTAACTCTCAGTGCGGTTACACTGACAAAGCTGCTCTGAATTGGCTGCCTGAGAGACAAATGACCAGATTCTCTCAGTCCTTCTTTTTTTACAAATCAGAACTTCTTCTATAGTCATTCGTGTTTTAAGAACACAGCTGGTCTTTTAGGTCCTTTTCGGTTTTACTACCTGGAAGTCTTACGACAGCTTTGTTTTCTGAGATTCCAAATTCAAACACCTCAGAACATTTATGATCGAGTTCTGGTAAGATGAAATTAGCAAACGCAAAAGACTCTCATTAATTCTCTGGAGTTCTAACTAAATCTGCGATTCTGATTTCTTCTCTTTCCTTATGCCAGTATGTCATGAACCAGTTTTCAAAATCGCTTAAGACTTGTCCATTCTTTGACCCATCCCTGCACTGGGATGGCACAGAAAGCTGCAGCCAGGCTCCTGTCTCCTCCTGGCAGCAGGACAGCAGCACTATCTTCACATTCTTTGAAATACCTCTTCCCTTTGATTTGCTTTCTTTAATCTCACTTTTAAGATTTTGTACAGCGACTTGAGATATTTCCAATGGAAAACAGATATAATCTATGATACTGTTAAAGGTACCTAAAACTCTTGTTTATGATCAGGACCAGAATCCTTCTGCCTTGGTACTGCACAAATAGAAACCAGCTGGCCCCTGCCCCAAGGAGCTTACAATCTAAACATCGTTACCAAGGTAAAAATAGAATTCCTGGATTTTGTTTTCTCAGCTAAGAGCACCCAGCTTTGCAGTACTTCTCTACTGCCTTGGAATAAAACCAGCTGAGATTTGACCAGGTATCCACAGCCTCAGGTGCCTGCCAGGTGTAAGCACAACACATCAGCTGGACAATTCTCCCTTTGTACCTGAGAATCACAAGAACAGTCTCGTACAGGTGCTCAACACTTACCAACCTAGACATGAGGTAGCTGTCATCTCTTGTCATTAAGATCAAGAAAACCAAAACAAAAGCACAAGAAAAGCCTACAAGTGGTAGCATTTTCTATTAAGAAACAAAACACTAATGCCACAGCGTGGAGTTCCACCAGGAAAACCAAACCCCACGTGACTGGAAGTCTCTTAGGAACACGTTCATGACAACAGCAGTAGTTGCAGAGCACCAGTTTTGAAAGAGGATTTTGGTGTTGAGACAATCTTTTCAATACTGATGTTGTACAATCAAATCCATTCATTAAACAGTTAAAATCGACACTCAATTATAAATACTTCATTTTGAATTAGGTCTAAAAACTGACCAGTCACAGTTGATGCACAGTTATTTAAAAAAATCTAAGAGACGTGTCAGGACAAACTTCCATTTAAGTTACATACAGGGCTCTCGTGAATGCCTCAAACACCCCTGCATGGGGAGGATGAATTTTTCTTCTCAGACCAGTTCCTAGAAGAATCAGCTGTAATAAACATCCCAGATTTCTTCCATTTACCTTTTCAGCTTCATATTCATTCAAATACTCTTGCTTCTCTTCATCAGTGAGATCTCGCCACATTCCTCCAATAATCTTGCCAATTTCCCATAACTTCAAATCAGGATTGGACGCCTTCACTTGGTCCCAGACCTTAACAGAAACAGCTGGAGCTTTACTAATGATATCTAAATACTTCCAAATTAAACATTTTATATTGTCATCTCAGTGTTCTTTCTGGAATCACCATGAAAAACAGGATAAAGTTAGGAATGAGTCTGGCTAAACTATCTGGATTGTTTTCTGGGGCAGGAAGTCAGTAGGAAGCCAGCTACTGAACCAGGCAATTGCTGAGTGGCTTTGGTCTCATGGGAATATTGCCTTTAACCCTCTCAATTCTCTTCTTAAATGCACATCGCTGCATCTCGGGGAAAAAATGCTACTGAGTAAACACATCCAGCAGTAGGTTATGACAAAGAGACTGAGCTTTTCAGATCAGAATGTAACATTTCACAATATTTCAGTCTTGCTGATCAATCTGAGTTCCAACAAGTTCTGACTCCACCAAAAAGGTTTCTAACTTTATAGGGAAAAAAAAAAAGGAGAGCTGCCAGTGTAATTTCTTGCTGCGCCACTTGACTTTTTTTNTTCTTCGCCCCTTTTTTTTTTTTTTTTTTTTTTTTGGTGTGTGTATTGATGTTTTTTGGCCTAAGACAGACATGCTGGTAAAGATACTTTACCAGAAGTGGAAGAAAATTCCTTCTGGCTCACCTGCTTCAGCCAGGCTGCCATGCCCTCCCCATGCCCCATCAGATTCCAGACTCCACAAGAGTCTCTCTCCTACTTTCTGTCAAACAGTTCACAGAATAGCGAAGCGAACGTTGCCACAGGCTAGGGTGGTGAAGGAGAACATGCAAAGTCCACTCATTGCTACTCTTCAGTCCAGCTACAGCACTGCACCAAGCCCAGAAAACGCAAGGAATACTTCCTTTATATAAAAAAGTTCTGCCAGTAAGTCACAGGAACTTCTGAATGTGGCGGGGTGGATCCTTGTCAGCAGACAGTGGTAGGAATTAGCATTTTAGCAATTTTCCCCCCAGAAATTGGCAACTGTGTGACCAGACTACTTCTGCCTTTGTTCTGCAGGGCAGACTCTGTACTTTACATCCCCTTAAGAGAGCGCAGGCTGTTAGGAGTCAACGTTTAGAAGCTGAAACTAAGATCATAGCAATTAATTGTTAGCACAAACGAACACTGACTTTATTACTGATGGACACTGTAATACCCACCTTCCGGCTGTACCTCATGTAGGGCATCAGGGGCTTGTCTGGGGGTTTGGGGGGCTTTGGAATGGTAATACCAGAGGAAGCCTATAAAAGAACCGGATAAATCCATTTGTTAATGGGGTCGCTGGACAGTTTCTACACGCACTAGTTTTGGAAAACACTCATTCTTGTGCATTCACACACCCCCACCAAGAGAAGCAAGCAACATCACCAAAAAAATTACCCAGTCTGTAAGTGAACAAGCACTAGCTAGAACTGGTCCTCACAGGAATAATTTCCAATGTAAGTTTGTCCTTTTCTCTGTAAGTTTACAGAGCAGTAACTAGAGAAATCCTCAAAAGGGCTCCACGTTCTTAAAACTGAACTACACAGCTTAGGAACTGACATGGAAACACCAATCCCAGCTGGTTGTTTTTTCTCACATCTGAGGACTAATTTATTTTATCTGTTTTGACAAATTTAGTGTGGCTACTGTACAAGTGAAAAAAGATATGAAGAAAATTTAAAAACATTAAGTTGGAGACATTAACAAATAATTTTAGCAATTATTTGTCTGCAAAATTTGTCAGTGGTAATTTGGAGCCAATTAACAGACTCTTTATGAAAAGAAAACAACCCTATGCAGCTAAAAGGTAAATGTGTGCTCTACTTGTAGCCAAGCTGTAATGAATTGTCCCAATTAGCCTGGAATCCGCTCCTGTGCTCTATCTTCCTTTGGCTTTACGCTGCCAGACATAGTGCTGGCACCACACAAAAGGCCACTGAGCTTTAATGCTGCTGCTGGAAAGCTGCTGCCTCCCCTCACATCCCCTCAACCCACAGAACACCTGACAGGGTTTGCTCCTAAAACAGTGCAATGACATCACAGCCCCTGTCAACTGCAGGGGCTGAAACCCTCCACTCTCCCAGCACTTCCACATGCCAGGAGTTCTAGTAAGTGGGAGTATTTACATGAAAATATAAAGCAGGTTCAAGATCTTTCAGGGCTGTGGCCTGTAGATCAATAGTTGGGTGTAGCCCAGAAGGCTCACGTTAAATACTCAGTTTTCCTCCTGATAGCTTTTTGTTTGCTGAATTTATGGAGCTCTATGAACAATGCATACAGAACTGTGTGTAAATAATGTGCATGAGGTATATGCATTACCAAAATGTATACATAGATACACATACAGATGGGTTGGAAAAACATTAACGGAAACTGTTTAATGCTTTCAAATTAAGAGGGGTTTAAAGACACCATCCATATACTGGGATATGCATGGCAGAGCAGGCTGTGTATGCTTGTGACATACAGAAACAATGGAAGTTCTCAGACAAAACCTGACTTAGCCTTGTATAAGGAAAATATCCATTCGGACAGTCAATTCCAGCTGGTAGGGGAAGGTCCTTTCTGTAAATGCTTTAAGAAATCGGATGAACTTCACATATGAAATTTGAAAGAAGGTTTATATGAGAGGCGTAAAAAGAGTTCACTTCTTCAAAAGCACCATGTATTTGGTCCTTGAGAAATCTTTGTATCACCTTCCAAACCGATCAGAAGTTTTGAGGTACAAAGTTTCACATGGAAAAACCTTAAAGTTGTGAGATATTTAAGAAAATATCAGGGATTTACTCCATTTCTGTTGTGTTATGAAAGTGTTACATTTCCACTGTCTATTTTTGTTTCCTACCTGCACACAATGCTCAGGACTTGATTCATGTTTGAAAGAAGCTGTCACCTACCTCATCACTTGTCTCTCTCTCACTTTGTTTACTCCATGAAAAATGAATGTAACATCCATTTCCCACACACTGACATATATACGAGCTGAAAGGACTCTATTTTATTATCATCATCACACTTTTGTTGAAAAAATAATGACTGAACTTGGGACTGTGCAGTTATTACCAGACTAAGACTGGAAAGAAAAATAAAGGCCTGTACCTCTCACCTGGCTCAACAGGATGATGCAACGACTATCAACGATCTCCAGTTTGCAAAATGTCCTTCCTTATTTTTGTGCCAATCAACCTCAGCAGAAAGAGCAGTTCCCTCCCTCCAAGAATTCATACCCAGCTACAGAACTTTTTCCTATGCATGCAGTGGTCACTGAAGACCACAAAGTCTGTCTTTTTGGACGTCTGCATCATAGACCATTACCAGTCTTCCCTGGTGAGTCAAAGCCCATTTTCCTGCAAAAGGTTTCAGAGTGAAGGGGAAGGGGGGGAGGGTGAGGAGTAAGAATCAGAAGTCGGTTTTGGTTTTTTTTTTATAAAGAAGTGGCAGCAGCCAAGACTCCGAAGAACCTAACCCTAAAGCCATTTCTGGTCAGTTCCTGGTGTTTGCCGGAGGATGTAATAGTTGATTCTCCTACCGTGACCCGGCTGTTGGTGCCCGGGTTCCCTCCCAGCCTGTAGTTGTTGTAGGCCAGATGGCTGTATGGATTGTATCCCACAAACCCTGGGGTGCTGGGCATTTGCTGATGGAAACAAATGAGACAAAAACACGAATGAGAAATGAGCTCAAACGAGGAAAACACAGAAATGAAAATGAACTGCAATATGGCATGCAAAAGCAACCAGAATTCAAACAAGCAATGAGGTGTAGCAGTTGGTGTCTTCCCAACACACACAACTTACTCCAGTATAAACCTAGTAAGGAAACAGGACTTTTAAGTAAATGTGTCACTACAAATTTCTGTCTGAAATCGGTGATTTTATTTCTATTAAATGTGTAAATCATTTGAACAAGTATTCTGTAAATTCAGCTCATGGCTAATAAAGTTTTCCAACATAAGCCACCAAGGAATTCAGAAGACTCTTGTCCCCAAAGGGTGAAAGTTACAGGGCAACACAGCACCCAGTGGTGGGGCAGAAACCCCCAGTACCCACATTCATTACACCAATGAAAATCCCTGCCTGCTTTTCTTCCCAGAATTCTGCCTTCCCAACAAATGGGGCCAGGGGAGGAAATCTCTCAAAGCACCATTTGTGCTCCACTGCCAGTGGCTGAAGACAATTCCCAGAGACATCTCTCTGTTATAAGGCAGGCTGTAGACTGACAGAGCCGAGGGACTCTACATCTGCAGTAAGACCTGTAAGTTAAAAACTTTAAACTAGTTTGAACAGATCACCAAATCCAGGACAATTCAGAAGTTAGTCAATACATCCTCAATCAATCCTCATGAAAGTGGATTGATTTGTTCTCACCTCAGTCACGCAGAAAAAAAATCTCGTTTCTTTACGTTCCCTTTTCACTTATCTATGGACACTCAAGTTTCACCAGGTTCTCTGTATTCCCCTCCTCAAATCAATTTCTTTTTTCCATTATCCCCCCTTTCCCAATCTGATTGTGCTGGAAAAACAGATCAACTATTTAATGGTAACTGTGATTTAAGTCCTGACTGGTGGTTCTATGATTCCGTTAGGACTCACAAGAGCCTGGAGTGTTTCTGGACATTTTAAGTGTCATTCCCACAGTGTCCCACTCTCCAGCAGCCCTAATAAACATTCCAAGAGTCTTTCACAGGGGTTTGCTGACTGAACCTGTTCCAGATTCCAGTTATAAAAATTTGACAAACAGGTTCAGGACTCTAAGAACCAAAGTACGACACATACAAACACTGAACAGAAGTGCCCTAGGAGCTGACTACAGCAACTATGAAGGTTTCAGGCCAATGCAGACACCCTGCAGGAGTTTATTTCTAAACATACAAGTGCAGAGGAAAATTATCCTTTAACAGTCAGTCTTCAGTACAGATTTTATTGCCAAGCTTTTAAACTCAGTCACAACAGCTGATGTGCTCATCTGTATGCCTGGGCTCATGACATACACATTCACTACTTCATAAGACATCGTTTTACTACAGTTTTTTGTATTACCATAACAACAGGTTTTGAATATGTTGAACTACACCTCTTCAATAAAACCAGGTGACAATTGTAATCTCCGTCTGCTTAATTCTTTATTTCTGCAAGACAGGATTTAAATGTTACCAGGGAACTGGTACCTTGCATCACATGGAGAATTTTTATTTCATCTACATTACTGCAGTTATGAGAATTACTGGGGTTTTGTTGACTGCAGCACCTGGAACTGGCTGTGGAAGAACAAGCAAGGTTATTTGGCTACTTTGTGACTCGCATTAACAGAGCACAGACCACCTGAAGGACTGTATAAAATAGAATACAAAATAAAAAGAGGCTTGTAAGACAGGCAGTGCACGTCACTGGTTGCAGTTCTGACATGTGCTTCATGTATCCTTCTGAAGGACTGTACCAACACATCAACATAAACCATTAAACATCTGTATCCATGCTACATCCCAAAGGAATCACATGTGTATGCACAGCTCTTGATGCAGGAATCCAGGGGTCAGAGTGGATCCATCACGCTCCTTCTAACACTGCCACAGATCTTTTTTGCTGTGTGCAAAATGAAAACTCTGAGCAAACTATGCAAATCAAGTTTTATTTATGTAAACTTATAAAAATGTAACTTGCATTTATGCATTATATAATTTTCAAGCCTTTTCCTGTAAAGTGTGGCACAATAAATTTGAAGGATCACATTCCTTCTAACTCCCATCCTGCAGAAATCAGACATACTACTGGGTAACAATTTTCCAATTTACTTTGGCAAAGAAAACTCACTATAGCATCTTTGCTCATTCTTCTGTACAAAGAAGAAATCCAAACTATTCAGAAATGTGACCAAAGAGGTGCATTTGGTTTCAAACAGTTCCCTGCCCGCAGCACACTGGTACTGCAGCACCTCTGTACATCCAGGAATGTCACTGGACAGGATTCAAAACTCCTGTTCATGTTTTCCTCAGTGTCATGCCACACTACTTTACTAGAAAGCAGAATATTTCCCGTGCCCTAGACTCCAAAATACCAGTGATTTCAAGGAATGCAAGACTCGCATCAGGAGTGTTTCGTTATTGTGACCCAATATAACAGGATGTTTCATAATCCCACGTTCCACTGAAAAGCAGCTCAGTACAGCAGCAATGTGGAAAAATGCACTGTCTGCCCATGATCTGGGCACGGGCTGAGAAGGACGTTTTACAATCAAATGTATCAGCTGCTTCTTAACTATTCCAGTACTGCTGCAACCCACTGTGAGTCATTTGAGACCAGTGGCTGCTCACAGAAAATTCAGTGTTTGCGAGATCCCAGCCTTAAAGGCAAAACGAATTTATCCAGCTTCTCTTTCCCAAACTTCTCAAAAAAGAATGATATTAATTTAAACAACTCATATCGCATTAATTAGTGTTGTGTTTCCCATACAGGAAGGTGATGCAACTCCATAATTATTTTTCTGGGAGGTTACTAAAGGCTCTGTGTTAATGAGAAAAATCACTATACTTACGGTTGCAGGAGCTGGGGTGGGAGGTGGGGCATAGGATGGCCTTTCTGTTAAGATAGAAATGTAAGCACATTTTTTTTTTCTTGAAAATCTGAACGAATTCTTAAGGCATCTGCTGTGGCCAACATTCTTAAAGGAATTTACAAAAACTAACAAAGTCTACTCTGAAAGACTTTGCGTTTTGCCACTGAAGAGTAAAAAGCAACACAAGAGAAAGAAAAGAAAGAAAAATTGAAGCCCCCCCATTGCTCTAGTCCCAGCCTCTTATTCAAGCAGAAGACTGGAGAACGTGAAATTCATTTATATGCACACCAATTACATGGAGGGAGAGCATAAATGCAGTCAAACAGGATTTAGAAGCTGTGATATCTGGATTTCCTACGAGAACAATATGCCAGGAATCAGCCACAGCAGGATTTAAGGCCAAGAGTTGTCACTGCACTTCCTATTATTTCTTTTAATGCCAGGAATAATGGCATTCTCTCACAAACAGGTTCTGTGGAACCAGATCTTTAAAACATCAAGTTAAAGCAAGAAAAATCTTTAAAAAAAACTTACTTGACATTTTGATAGTCAAATTTTCAGCCACCTGACATTATATTTGTACTTCTGCAAGACAAAAGAAGATCACGCTAGTAAATGTTGTGCCTTTGCCCCCCCACCAGATCTTTGAAGTTTCAATTGTTATCGATACCAGTGATTATCAAAGTTTGTCAATTTTGGAATACAGACAAAAGAATTTTCAGAAACCAAGGTGCTGGTCCACTCTTTGAAAAGCGAATGGACTTTCCAAGGAATCTGGCCTTAAACAGCTGTGCAAGAGCACACAGGTGTAGGTCACTTTCATATTGAAGGATCTAAGTAAATATATTTTGCCCCTTACGGAATAAAAAAGACATACTCCATTATTTTACAACTCACTGTTTCAGAAATCTGGTATTAATACATAAATGACCAAATGATGTGTCTCCTTTACAGGTTACATACAACAATCACCGAGCCCGGGCAGCTGCGGTCTCACAAAGCTTAACCTTTTAGCACCGAACCCAGGAGCGCGTCAAACAGCACTGTAACGAAGTGTTTTTTCGGCCTTTCTCTTCAAATAACGCCACGGCGGCTGCAACCTTCTTTAGAATCCCTACTAAAGACGTGCTCCGGGCTCGCACACGGGGCTGGCTCGGGGAGATCGAGCGGAGCCTGAGCGGGC
>VZTA01025045.1:6255-76728 GCA_013398855.1 Mohoua ochrocephala | reverse complement strand
TACCGGCACGGAGGCGCTGCCTCGCCGGGGGCGGGGTGTCATCGTGGCTCCCGAGGCGCCCCAGATCTGCAGTGCCCAGCACCGTGCTCGTCCCCTTCCCCCGCGCCGGGCACCCCGGTCACGGTGCCCCGAGTGGTGGCTGCCGGTGGCGAATCTGCGGTGCAGAACGGGCGCGCAGGGGGGCCCGCGGACGCCTCTTCCCCCTCACGGGCAGCGCGCGGCCCCTGAGGCGATTTTGGCGCCTTTTTCCCCTCACGGGCAGCGCGCGGCCCCTGAGGCGATTTTGGCGCCTTTTTCCCCTCACGGGCTGCGCGCGACCCCTGAGGCGCCCCGGCCCCGGGCTGCCGTGAGGCGACGGTAAAACGCTGCGGGGTCGTGTCCGAGCCCGAACAATATTCCCTAAAGGCAGCGATGGAGTCAGGTGAACCGTCCGTCAGTGCCGGGGGATCCTGGTCTGTGCTCAGTGTGGTGCCGAAATGGCGGTTTGGGGATGGCAGCGCTTCCAGAGGCGGTTGAGCGGAGCAGGACGAGCTCTGAGGGCAGCGGGAAGGTGCCGGTGTATGGGAGAAGGCCAGAAGAAGGGGATGGCGTTAGGGACGGCTGGGGAGGCAGCGAGATGGACTCTGGATAATAAATAATATAATATATGATAATTGTCAACTAAATCAGCCTGACAACTCAAAACATTCTGCTGCTGAATCACACAGGATTGTAAATTATCCAGTAGTCTGGGAGCAGTGGAATTGTCCACAATTCCTTGCAGAAATCAGCAAAGGTATCACACAGAGGTAAAACCCTCCCAAATATCAAACAAGGTGAACTGTGTGGCTCTGAGGGTGTGAGGAGGATGAAGAGTTCCAGACCTCAGCATTCAGCTTTAAGAGCCTTTTACACTGAAAATTATCAAAGTGACTGAATCAAATGTGAAAACTTTGGCAGTGAAACTTGAGATTGAAAGCTTGACGTCGAACTTTGACGTTGCAATTGAATACTTGGCATTGAAATGCTCTCACAAGGCCAATAAGATACTTCTAGACATTCATGAGGGAGAATTTGGGTGGATCTGAAGGAAAGCCCTGGGGGATGGTGCCTGCCTAACCCAAAAGGATGGTAGAAGGTGAAAAGAAGAAAAAGTAACTGAACATGGGTTGCTGCAAGTTGGGCCCATTTTTCTTGATGCCTACAGTTCCACTGGCCCAGTTTGTTTTCATGATTAAATAAACTTATTTTTATGAACAAATAAAGAGACAAGAGCCCTGCCCTCTTCTGCTCAGACTCTGCTGTCTGTGCCCACAATGGACATTTGTTGACATGCAGCAGAATAATCTGTGACTTCAATTTTATATTAAAACAAGAGTTGAAAAGATTCCTCAGCCAGCAAAAATACGTCACACTAGTTCACCAGCTTCACTGGGCAGGAAAAGGTAAAGAAAAGGTGAGAAAATACTTGTAAGAGGTGAAAAATAACCTGTTTTTTCCTCTGCTTTTGACCAGGTTTCCCTCTAGTTTCATACATTCACTTCTGGTTTATTAGTATATGGATTTGTTGATAGTGTAAACTGCATTTAATGTTAAATTGAAAACAGAAATTTTGAAATATTCATTATTTTAAATTTAACTTTACTTTTAAAATTTGAATTATTTAAAATGTATTTATTTTTAAAATTGGATTATTTATTATGGTGTCGAAGTACGTTTACTGAAACTCACATTCCATACAATAGTTCTAAATCATTTTATGTTTTCAAAACCACCAATGTATTCCCTACTTTTATTGCCCCTTTTTTTTTTTTTACTGTGCTCTTTGCCTCAATTCCACCTTGTAATAGTGAAAGGCTTTGCCAGCCTGCGCTTTTTAATATCCTGTACAATATATAAGTAGTTTTACTGATTTAATGGAATTGTTTATACTGCGCCGTGCTCACCGGGGGGGTGTAAAAGCTTATTCTTACCCAACTGTTTTAATTACCAGCAGTTTCATAAGCTCTGGAATGAGGACAGACATTCACTGGGAAGTAGGTTGAGACAATGAAACTCGTTTTTACATCAGCCGTTTGCAGGTGCTGGTTGGCAGAGGCTCAGCTGGTCTGGATTTAATTAGCAGCACAGAAATGGAGAATTCTCTGCCATAGTATTAAGCTTCAGTGTTAATTTTTTTTTTTTTTTTAAATTCAGCTTTAAAGTGACCTAAAAATGAGGGTGAGATGTTATTATTTTGATGCCCACGTGGAGTTCACACTGACACTTGTGGAAGTTCACTAGTTTGTGAACAAAATAGAGTTCTTTACATTTGAAGAGATTGAATTTATGAATAATGCAAAAATAGATACTTACTGAAAGGGGTGAAAACTTAGTTGAAACCAGAATGGCCACTTGAACCAGGCCTAGAGTAGCAGAAGCTACTGAAGTCAGTGTCAGGAAGTCACACAGGAAGAAAATAGCCAGGGTGACTGGATTTACCAGGAAAAAAAGAGTAAGTTTTGTAGCAGGAGAACACTCACACGTTATGGTAGAGATTCTGAGGGAATTCGTGTCTTTCCAATTGCAGAGAAGATCTTAGAAAACACTTTTTACAGTGCTACAGATTTTCCTATCTGCAACTTTTATTTTGCATTTACTCCTTTTCTTTTAAGGAGAAGACATTGACGCACACAAAATATGCATGGACAAACTCCATTTTAATACTTTTTTTTTATTGTAGTACTATCAGTTACTTTGGTAAATTTGTATCCCTGTTTAAAGTGCCTTAAAGCAATTAAAACTTAGTTTAAATTCAAGTATTGTAAAATGTACAGAGTCTAAGCACAAAAAAAAGCTGCATAGTGAAAATACTGGAGCAGGCTGATACATTCAGGATTCCAAGTACTCAAGTGGTAACAACATCAGCTCATGATTCAGGTTAAGGATAATTAGCGAGTTTGATACAGTACAGACAGGACGGGGCAATATCGATGCATTGTTCTTACCATGAACAAAGGATAGAAGCATAAATTTACTCTGAAAGAATCGGTAGTATCAGTTTTGTACACATGCCGTGAGTAATAAGGCAGATACTGACACTGAAGTCAATCCTTTACATGCTGCTGTAATCCAGCAAATCCTGTGTGTAGGTTTCCCGGACTTTGAGCCCCAGCACTCGCAGTGTTCCAGTGGGAGCTGTGACATCCACCCTCTTCAGGATCCTTACAAACAAATCATTCTTGTCTTCGTGCGATCTCGTTTGAGTCTTTGTTTGAAATTTGTCCCGTAAGGTTTTAAAGAAGGATGGCTGTTCCTCTGTGTGCCGGTGCAGGGTTGTCTGCTGGGGTCTGTGTTTGCCCACAGCTACTTTGGGTAGGAGTGGGGGGTACTTAAGGGGTCTGGTTGAATTGTACTTAGAATTTGTAGCCCTTATTTTGCCCAGTTAATTTGAAGTAGTAACAGTTGTACCCTGGCGTAACAGTGACTTGTCACAAGTATTAGATCAAGAGCATCACTTACCTGTAGTGTTTGTCATAAGAGGAATTTGTTGAAGATATTTTAATGCACATTGCTATAATAAACAAAATTAATGGAATACCCACATTCAAATGGTTGTTTGACTCCTCCCATTTGAGCAGAGAGTAATTTCATTTGCCTTGGCTAAGAGATTTGTAGTACAGGTGTGTGTGGACACGTAACAGAATGATTGGTTTTTCAGGGGAGATTACTGCTTCAAAATCAGGGGAACAATATGGCTAAAATATTACTGGATTGTAACAACGCTTTTAAAATGGGTGTATAAGGATGTAGAGGAAAGACATTTTTGCTCAGTTGTTGCCTGAAAAAAAGGAATTTAAAAATACTAGCCACTTTTAAAAGAAAACTCTTTGTTAATAGTTCATGTATTTTAACAGTATTTTTGTATGTAATTGTTGCTGTTAGAAAGTATTATTTTAAAATATATTTCTAGAAGTATGACAGTTGTGATAGAAATTATTGCAAGGATTCACCAGTCATTATATGAATGGGATATTGAATAATTAAGAGAAGCAAATATGCATTTCTCATTTTCAGAAAGAGAAAACAAGTTCTCTTTTACAAAGGCAGAATATGTCAAACTATAAAGTTCTAGTTTAATTTTTGTAATATTTGGTGAAATTCTACAAAACAACAACAATGAAAAAATGAAAGGGCTGCACCCAGAGTATAAAACCAGTAGAAGTCGGGTTTCTTGGAATCTGAACCCCCTCGCTCTTCACCCTTTCTTTTAAGGGACTGGTACGGTTTTATTGTATCGATCCAAGTGCTTGGTAAGATGTTGTGGTTGTAGCAGACAGCAGCCGTGGGAGTCCATCTACAGTTCATTTCCGAAGCCCGTCGTAGATGCACTTTGAGGGAATTGGCTGAGGTTAAGGTTTGATGGATGGGATGCTGCAGGATCTCCTCATCACCAGCCTGACTTCAATGTCGGGAAGGGTTTTCTTTTTCGTGTGCAAACACCCTTCCTCTGTGGCTGCCAGGTGGAGATCAAAACGCAAGGAAACGGACTTTTTCCTTAAGCGAGGGTTGTCCTTAAAGAAAGAGCCTTCCCATTCCTTAATGACTTCATCCACTTTTTCTGTCCTGAAACAATAAAGCAAATGTATTTATGATTTTTTAGGCTATATTAGTTATCGGTCTTCAGGACTGCTTTTAAAACAGAGAGAGAAATGGCATGTAACAGTGTCAAGTTATTTTATGTGGTACTGAGGTAGCAGAGGTTTCGGGGGTTTTTTTTCTGTTTCATCCTCCAGAGAAGCTAAATAAAGGGTGAGGGTTCATTATGTTCTTGTTTTTGTACTTTTAGGTAGACATGGATACAAAACCACTGCTCCAAACACATTAGGCAGTTTGTTTCCAAGGAGAAAGTTTGGAATCCAAGCTCAGAAATTTTGCAAGAAACCTCAGTACTGCAGTGGGCAGGACAGAATTCCTGCATCTGAAAACCTTCAGAATAGGGAGGAGAAAATCTAGTTTAGACTCAAACCTCAGAATGTGGAGCTGTATTACATTAAAGAGAAAAAAGGGTAGAAGTAAAATAGGGAGAATTGAAAAGCCAGGAATATTGAGGCACCCAAATCCTGCTGATTCAGTTCTCTCTGTGTGTGTCAGAATTCAGATCTGAAAGTCAGGCTCTGAGGCCTCACCCCGCCGAGTGAGCTGTGCCCGGCAGAGTGGCCCCGTGCAGATCTGAGTGAGTGTGTGATGAACGAAGCTCACACACAGAAATAAACTTCAGCTACGGGGTGTGTCTGGTGGACCTTATGATGGCATTAATTTCTTCAGCAGCTGATTATGGTTCAGTGTTAGGAATGGCCCACTACAGTGTGTTTAAAGGTAACATTAAATTAGTCTACAAAAAAGCTTGAAGAGCAGCAGAAAAAAAAAAATAAAATGAGGCAATCCAATGCTATTAAAGTGATTTCAGGCGAATAACACATCCTAACAGACTTTCACATGCCTACTTGGGAGCCAGGCTCTCCCTCCCCTGTTTGGGGAAATGTAGGAGTTTCCAAGGAGCAAGTTGGAGCAGCTGAGCCTGAATTTATGTGCATAAATATGCCCCAGAGGGACTTCCCAAATGTGGTCTGGACTCTTTGCTTTCAGCCTTAGCGAGATGAATTATTCATAGTTTCATTCTTAACAGAAATAGAAATTACAAATCAGAAGCACCAGCATGGTATTGTTTGCTTATGAAGCCAATGCTAATAAAAAGAACTTTTAAATGTAATGTATTGTTAAATACTGCCATTCAGTGCACCTTCAAGAGCTCTCCCTGTGGTTCTGAAGCTCCTGGGCTATGTGGGCACAACGTAACAGATACCAAATAACGGAAAAGTCAAAGCTACTGAAATGTAACCTCCACCCTTTACTTCCAATTGTTATTTTGTGAAATTCCTGTTTATCTTACTGTACAGTGCCATGAGCTTCAGCACTTTCCTTCATGATATTTCCATCTAGGATTGCTTGTTTTGTCATCAGTTCCACCTTCTTCGGTTTGTGCTTCTTTACACCCTCTGTAAAAGAATATGCAGGTGTACACTGAGATGCAGAAGGGCGAGGGCAGTACACAGGACCTGGAGGCATTTCCCATACATTGGAAAAGGTCTTTTTTTAATATCCAGTAATTTGTCACTAGTTGTGAACAGTTAGGGCCAAAATCCCTTAAGGAGAAGGCGTCTGAGACTCACCTGAAGGCAGCATAAAGGTGATCTTGCTAGTGCTGGGCTTTTTGTCATCCTTCTGGGCAGGTATTGAGCAACGGAACCTGTACAAATAAAAATTATTAAAGGCATCTAATAATATTGAATTACTTTAATTCCAAACTTGTCATATGAACAGCTGTGAAAAATTTAAAAATGTGAGAATCACAAGAAGTTCTGTTTGATCGTGGTAACTGTTTGTTGGGATTTCTCATTCTGAGCCCAGAACTGGAAGAAGTTACTGACAATACCATGTGATTTCCTGCCGTGATCTGTCCTGGGCTGAGGCACGGACTCCCTGCTTGGCACTTCACCTGCATGGACCGGCCTCGTGTGCCTGGTCTTGAGGGGCCTGGTGATCTGCAGTGCCTCAGGTGAGGCTGCAGTGACTGTGCTGCTCTCTGCAGTGTGTGTGACACACTGAGTGCCAGAAACTCTGCAGTCAGTGAAGCTGCCTTACAATGAAACCTTAGAAAAGGTTTTATACTGTAATTTTTTAATGATTAGTTCATGTATTTACAATTCTGATTATTTGAGACCTTCAGAAATGGAAGGCAAATTGGAGATTTTTTTCTCTAAGCAGCGAGTACCTGCTCTCTTCTTGCTCCAGCAGGCTGCGATATGTCGCTATCTCTTCCTCCAGCTTCATCCTCGTGTTCAGGAGAATTTCGTGCTCTCGAAGCTGTTTCTCAATTCCCCTTCTCACTTCCAGTAACTCTTTCTCCAAGCATTCAATCTCACCTTCCAAATTTTGTAGCTGCATGTGGTACTGCTGCTCCGTGGCACGCAAAGAACGTTCCAAACCCTTTTCCTGTGAAATTTAAGTCATATTTTAGATTTGGAAAGTTTGTGTGTAAAGATGTTATATACATACAGGTTTCATTAACAAACTGTGTATTTTTACATCAGTTCTTTTAAGATTATTCTTTAAGAACAGGAGTAAAGCTTTCAAGATAATACTTTGGCTGAGAAATTTTCCAGTAAAATCCAGTAATTTAAGGTCAGATGAAAGTGAAGCCATGTCTTGCACAGCAATCCACTACCTTGAGTTTACAGATCTCTGATTTTACAGTTAAACAATGTCCAGCTCAGTGCTGTGTGAAGTGTCTGTGTGCTCTGGGAGCTTTTCTGTACTGCTGAATTGAGCAAACTGCTGACATTTTATCACGAATGAATTGATAAATTTGGTCCACACAGTAAAAAAAAGTCATAAACATGTTGTGAATTGGTAAGGCAGAATGACCAGGAGCTTGGTGGGGGAATATCGTGCAAATATATGTTTGGGAGGTATGAAAACGGGACACCGTGTGTTGTCTGGAGTGGCAGATCCCGCACCAGAACATGTGCTGGGTCAGTGCGTGTGAGTGAGGGCTCTATGAGGAGCTGGAGCCTCGCAAAGCTGAATGTTCCTGTGATGGATTTCTGCTGTGTGGTGGCTGTGACTGTCACAGAAATTGACTGTGGGATAGTTTACATCAAGGATAATACTTCTTTTTTCCGTGAGATTTCAACTTTCATTTCTGACTCTTACCACAGCGTGGAGAGACTCGATTTCGATCTGCATGTGGTGCCACTGCCGTCGGGCTTCGCACAGTTCTGCTCTGGCTGCCTTTAGTGCTTCTGCATCTTTGTCCATTCTTTTACTTGTACCTTCTTCTGACTACAGGGGACATACAAAAGATAACAATATTAAAAATATTCAAATAATGATAATAAACCGGCACATAAAAATGCCTAGTTGGAATTTTTGTTAGAGTTGTATAAATGTGTGTAAGCTCACAGTGAGGAGTTAATATTTTCTGTACTGTGTAGAGGGAAGGCTCTTATCCCACTGTGTTTGTCGGGAAGTGGTCGGCCACATCTCTATCCCTGGCACCTTTGTCTTAGAGGTATTCTCATACAAATGACCCAATTGTACTGAGACTTTACTCACCTCTGAAGCAAATGGGCTTAGAGGAGGTGCAGATGGTTCAAGCTTCCAAGCTTGAATAAAGTGCTTTGATTTTAATGTATTTTCGATTTCGTTTTTTTTTTTTCCTTTTATTCTATCAAAAATAGTTTTTTAAAACCAATCCTGGTTCATGTGTGGGGTCATTTTAGATTTAGACTCATCTTTGATTTCAATAGTATGTTCCTGCATGTAACTTCCAGAATGATTGTTTGGCTTATGGAAGTTATTTTTCTTTTCTGATTCTGAGTTTCCCTGCAAGTGGTACCATAAGCCCTTGAAATAGCACCTGCTCTTTTCCATGTTTTACTGCTTTATGCAGGTTCTTATGATGACATCGACTCTAGGAAAAGAATCTCTTTAATTCAGGTCTTATGAACTAAGGAAAATAAGGGGTTTGTTCCCTTGTACATACTGACCTATTGCAACTTTACCAGGCCATCGTTTTTGTGCAAAATCTAGAATTGGCTCATCCACAAGTGAGCCCCCGATGTTCTTTGCTTCCCCTTTCTTGCCTGGGTACTGCAGAGTTTGTGTGACAGGATCAAACTAGTGTGCATTGGCTGCTTTGTGCCAGCACAGAGATAAACTTGGCTTCCCTGACGGGTGTGCAGCTGCCGTGTGTCTGGCACTGCTGCTGGATCAGCCAGGCTGCAGCAGCGTCTGGCCTGTCCTTAAAACAAACCTCTGGGATTCCTCCAGTACCTGAGTACAAGGTGACAGAATACCTGATTCCCCCCGAATTTCATTACATTCGATGGCCTAAAATTGTTTTGCCATTTGATTTCAGTTGGTTTTAGAGCTGTTTGTATGTAAATCCCTAACAGCAGCATTGTGTGTTGGTAACATTTAATCAAACTGTATGAGAGAACAACTGATATTTGCTGAAGAGCAGAACATAGTTTTTACTGTGAGCAGTAGAAAATAGTTCCTGCAAAGGTACAGTTTTCTTTACTAGAGGGCTAAAAATGGCAAAGATTGCTATATAGAAAAGGATTCTTTCAGGATTCTTTTTTCCTCTGAGGTAACTACATGGAGCTAGAGGTTACCGTGTTACAGCCTATGTCATCATCCCTTAAATCCCAGCAATAGCCCTGCTGCAGGGACAGAAAAGCATCCCGGTGAATTACACAGCATTCGTTCAGCGTGAATCCATACCCTTAACAAAATCTATTTCCGATTCTTCTAGTTCACATCTTACTGCGGTAAAGTCCACATCCCTTCCCCGAAAATCTGCTGCATTGAAAGGAATTACTGTACCTCATAGAGGCTGCAGGAGGAACTGTACGGCCAGGGAATGGCTCCGTACTCTGCAAGGTGTGTGGCTGTGAGGAGGCATTACCTGCGTCCTTGCTGAGCTGACGGTCTTTATCTGATTTCGGGTGATGAGCGATTCATACTTTGCCCTGATCTCTCGGCGGAGCCGAGCCGGCTCCATCCTCCTCCTCCTCCTCCTCCCATCCTCCCCGGCTCCCGGCTCCGCTGCCGGCGGCGCGGGGCTGCGGCCGCGGGGCCGTTAAAGCGGCAGCGGCCCATTTTGGGGAGCGCGGGGGGCTCAGAGCCTGGCAGCCCGTCCTGGCAGCAGGTTAATGCGGCAAAGGATAGTACTAAAATAACTATTCCTAAATTATGTGCCGAAATGAATATATCCATGTCTTAACGTTTTTGTCACACTGTAACTGTGGGGTTTTATAACCTCGGAAATGTGAGGGTAAGAACGAGAAAGCGAAGGATAAAGTTGCAGCGGCCCAGCAATGAAGTGCGCTGGCAGGAGGACATGGAAGGGCAGAGCCTCCCAGCAGCATACCTGGATTGCTGGCAGTGCCGCTGGCAGGTGCCTCCACCATTGTTAGGGATGTCACAGAATTTCCATCCCTGAAGGTGTTTGAGACTCAGTGAGATGAAGCCTCGGGTGTCTGACCTGACCCAGTGCTGAGGACTGTCCCGTTTGGGAAACGAGCTGGTCTCCCGGGCATCCTCTTGCCCAACACTGCGGTGGGTTTATGGGCAGAAACACATGAGGAGGGAGAGGAACCAGCACGACGGGTGGTGAGTAGTGCTGGTGCAACTTGTGGTAAGGGCTTTGGCTCCTCTTCTGCAGAGAGCAAAGTTCTGGTGAATGTACCCTTCAGACACATCACTGCTGTCAGAAAAAGGGTCTGGGCTGTCTCTGACTGTGCTTCACTACCTATGCCAGGTATTGGTGTGCTCAATACACTCAACATGCAGTGTGTGTGGGGTTCTTACCCCTTTCCTGACAGCTCCCAGGCAGGTCCAGCACAGATTCTTCATTTCCTGGCTCACTGGAGCACTGTGTGATCCTAATGATCTTGTCTGCTAAGAACAGCTCTTACCTATTTCATTTTACCTCTTGCTTATTCATTTTTTTTTCAGTAGTGCACAATATCAGACATGCAGTAAAATTTTCTTTGATTCCAATAAAAATTTAAAATTACCAAAGAGAGAAGTGCATTTTAGGCTCTAAATGAGAATATACGTCAATGAAATGATAAAAAAGGCAGAAAACTTTTACAAGACGTGCATCTTTTTAGAAGTCAAAGTATTGTACCACTTCTGGTGTGAAAAGGCTTCCCTGTTCTTGGCTGTGTCTGCTGGCACATGTGAAAGGATCCTGTGTTTGGATTTTATTTTCCTTAGCTGACTGTCTTCCAGTTGACCTGGACTGAGATGGAAAGGTCTTGTTGTCCACTCTCTTTTCTACAAGTGTCTCAATTATCCTCGTTCTATGTAGTTCTAAACCCAAAATATTGGCAGTGTTTGTCATTGGCGGGAGGAGAACAGTTACATAAGAAAACCATTAGGAATCCATCAGACAAACACAAGGTATTGCACTTGGGATGGTATAAACTAATGCTTTCTTTTCCTATCTTTTTTTTCAGGTGTAGAGGGAACACCTGGCTGTGAGATCCCTGAAGGCTAAAGGTAGGTAGGTATAAGCAATTGCATCTTTCCTAGGATTTATGGAATTGTAGCTGCTTTCAATATTCATATTTCATTGCTGGCTCACCACACAGCAGGAGGGGGTCATGGAGAATGAAAGGACATTAATACCTTAAAGCTTGTTGAGTCCTTTTTATTAGTGATGAAAACTGGAAAATGAGGTTAGAACAGCAAAATTATTTATCTATTGATTACTAAAGATTATAAAAAGGCAAATCTGATTAAATGTGTACTTCATATTTCTGGTTATTGAACAGAGATTTGATGATATTTATAAAGAACACTGTGGAAATCATCCAGGGAATGCTGCTAGAGTGAAGCAGGAAATACATTGCATGTCTCCAAGGAATGAAAGTGCCGACTTTGTCTTATCTAAAAGATTCTTAGTACAAAGCCAAACGTTTTATCACTTCATACAAAAGAATAAAATCATTTATCCATTTTAGCTCGGAGCAAATGGATCCTTTGCCACATCAGATTGTGCCTCATATCTTCTCTTCAACTTCCTTGACGTGGGATGCAACAACTTTTCCATCTACCACTTCTTCGACAATTGTCTTGATCTTTCTAGTTTTGGTTGGATCTAAACATCATGAACAAAACAAAAAATATTTATCAATGTGTTAAAAATGATAAACCAAAGCAGCACATGACCAGGTACCCCCTTTTCCTTTCAAATTGGCTTCTGATTATAACGAGCTCTATGATGTAGTTAAACAGGGTAACATGTATTATTTGATTTATAAGAATGACTTTAGAAACAAAATTTTATTCAGTCAAGTTCTACCTACCCTGAGAAGAATCCAGTGATTGTGTTTGAGATTTGGACCCTGTCAGGGATGAGCTTTCAAATGTAACTGCCTGTCCAGCACCCCTAAAAGAGAATCAGAGACATGCACAATTGCAGGATGTTCGATAGGATCGGGATAAATTCCCTTTTCATGGTAACATTGAGGGATTATTTAAATACTGAGCAGAATGGCTCACTCTCCTTAGTCACAGTGATATTTTAGATCACTGTATGTGCCTTACTGTCATTTGGAGAACGTTCCACTTATTTTACGTCTTTTTTTCCTGGAAAGGATTTTGCTACAGAAAATAAATCCAAGGAGATATTTTGTGTCAATCAGTTCCTTACACAAACTCGCCATCCAGCAGGCGCCGGTAGGTTTCAATCTCCATTTCCAGACGAGTCTTGATGTCTAGGAGCTGTTGGTACTCCGCGTTCTGGCGCTCCATGTCAGCCCTGACCTGGAAAAGCTGGGACTCCAGGTTCCCGATCTGCATTTGGATTTGTGACAGCTGAGCGCAGTAACCACCTTCCGTTTCTGCTAAAGTGTCTTCCAGGGATTTTTTCTGTGTAAGGATATTAAATAATCTCTGGTTAAGGAAAAAAACCTCTTTACAGAAACAAAACCAACTGAAGTAGTTTAAGGGAGTGAGTACAGCTGCATTACTTAGAAGGTTTTATTTCCTTTTTGAAAACACCAGTTTGAAAACTGTCCTTTGTCGTTTCCCTAAATGTGATGTAAAAACTCATCTGCTTTGTGACATGCTCTCTGCAATCCAGTTAGATATATTACTGCTATTTAGGAACTAAAAGAGTATAGGATTTAATCGGAAATAAATGCAAATCCTCAATCCTGCGGAATAGGATAAGGTCTAAAAAGACTTTTGAAGTTGCTGAATTGGCTCTGAGCAGTCAGCAGCTTCCCTAGAACGTACCATGGCAAGCTGAGACTGCAGCTCTATTTCCAGGCTCTGGAGAGTCCGTTTTAGATCCGTGATCTCGCTCTTTCCCGACTGGAGCTGCTCAGTATTGGTGGAGATTTCCCTCTTCAGCTCTCCGCTCTGAAATGACAAGGGAGAATGGGGTGTAATTTTACTGTTCCAATTATTGAACTCCTTTTCCCATGCATTTTCCTGAGTTTGCTCTCTCTGGCTGTTACTTTTTCATTGAACCACGCCTCGGCTTCTTTACGGTTTTGCTCAGCAATGACTTCGTACTGTCCCCTCATGTCATTCAGAAGCTTGGTCAGGTCAGTCCCTGGAGCAGCGTCCATTTCCACGCTGACTTGGCCAAATTCACTGCTTTGGATGCCCTGAAGCTCCTGGAGAGATTGGAAATAAAGAGAAGGTTCTGTTAACAAAAGGCAAAATAGTTCTACCAAAATATACGTAAAGAAATGTATATGATATAAATTCTGTTTCAACAAGGATCTGTAGCTTGTTTCTCGCACTCTTTCACTTAGAAAACTCAACAAATAACAGCAAGCAAAACCAATAATGAAACCCAGAACTTCCCACTGGCTTAAATAAGGGAGTAATTTGAGCTTTCACAATTTCATGTGTCTTGTTATGAATTCACAAAGGGAAAAAAACAAACCTCTTCATGATTCTTCTTGAGATAAGCCAGTTCTTCATTCAGGCTTTCAATCTGCATCTCCAGATCTGCCCTGGTCATGGTCAGCTCATCCAGGACTCTGCGCAGACCATTGATGTCGGCCTCCACGCTCTGCCGAAGAGCCACTTCATTCTCATATCTGTGCATAAAGGGATTAAATATTATTTTTTTACATGTCCAATGAGGTCAAATGCAAACTACTAATATGTATTTTATTTTAGTTTTAATATGAAAACTTAATACACAAAATTATTATAATATTGTTTAGTAATTATATTACAAGTATTCTACCAGGGAAGAGATTTTTAATACAAAAGAATTTTTTCCTCAAGATATTAGTAAGAGTTTTTTAGCATTAAGATATCCTTACTTCAGTCTGAAGTCATCAGCAGCCAGTCTGGCATTATCGACCTGCAGAATGATCCTCGCATTGTCGATGGTTGCATTGATGATCTAGAATACAAACAGTGTTCAGAGAACGATGTTACAGCCCAAAGGCTTCATGGTTTTGTAATGGCTTTAAACTTTGTGTTCTACAAGGGTTTGTAGAACTGCATTCCATCACTGCCTTCTCCTTTATTCAGATTAGACAAATCACTGCGTGACACAGCTACAGAACTGCTTTAATGTATAGGAAAAATTCAGCACGTGACACCAGTGCAAGGTGACAGAGGTGACTCCAAGCATCAGTACCAAAGGATAAATGTGCTCTTGGTTTCCAAAAGAAATTTGTTATTTTCATTCATACTATTAATGTTACAAATATAAAGCTATATTAAATACATTGCATTGCTACCTTGTTTCGAAGATCTTCAATGAGGGGATAGAATTTACTGTAGTCGTTCCCAGATCCAGGGGTGCCAGTGCCAGGGCCACTTTTCTCATACCACTCACGGATTTTGCGCTCCAGCTCGGTGTTGGCATCCTCCAGAGATCTCACTTTGTCCAGATACGCAGCCAGACGGTCATTGAGGTTCTGCATCGTCTCTTTTTTTGAGCCAGAAAGAATGCCACCATCGCCAGCACCAGCAGGGCCAAGCCCACCTCCGAAACCAGTCCCCGAGCCACCACCAAAGCCACTTCCAAAAGCAGCACCTGAACTGCTGCCAAAACCACTTCCCAAGCCTCCCCCAAAACCACCGCCTAAGCCACTTCCATAGCTACCACCCAAACCACCTCCAAAGCTTCCACCAAAGCCACTGCTTAAGCCGCTCCCATATCCTGCACCTGAGCTGCCCCCATAGCCCCCACCGAAGCCAGAGCCTGAACCCAACAGAGAAACTGCACCAAACCCTCCGCCAGACCCCCCACCAAACCCAAGCCCACTGCCACCAAAGCCTCCTCCACCACCAGAATTGGACATCCTCAGAGATCCCCCTCCAAATCCACTCCGAGAGGAGAATTGCCGGGACCCGCCACTTGTGCGCGTGGAAAAGGACATGGTGCTCGAGGTGCCTGGATCTGCCCCGTGGAGGATACAACAGAGAGCAGGGCAGAGCGGGAGCAGGGTCAGCTTTATAGAGGGACAGCAGTGGGTGTTTCAGGAAGAGTCCCCACCTCCTGGGGAGAGCTTTCACGCTCTCTCTCTCCCTCCTGTTTGGAGGGACGTCAGTTTAGTATGTTCTGACCAACCGAAATGATGTGTGCCAATTGAAATTGCCAATGGGAGTGGAAATCTGGTGCCCTCCAGGTATTTGTATAAGGGGAAGTGGGTGGAGTGGAGCTGAGACATCACGATTGTGTTCTGCCATGTGCAATGGAGCACAAAAAGTTCTTTTCGCATTTAAATCCCTCCTAAATAATTGTTTTGTCATTGCAGTTTCAGTGCTTCCTGGATTTGGGGCTGTTATTACAGGAGTTCGCTGAGTCAGCAGAGCGATCCCTTTGATCCCTGTGTCCCAGCATGTGTGGCAGGAATGTCTTTTCTTTTCATATTGCTCTTCCGGCAAGAGCCTCTGCTGGATCAGTGCTCCTGGATGCTTGATAGGAAGTAAGAAAAGTGACCATCAGGTGTCCAAGGGCACATGGATGTTCAGCGAGCTGCAGGATGATCATTAATATGAAGACATAAATATACTTGTACCCAATAGGATTTGGAATTGGGTTTATGCCATAACCCTTTCATCATGGAAATACCTTAGAGTGATATGCACATAGCCCATAGCACATAGTCTATAGCATGTAACAGTTTGTGCTTTGGAGCTGAGAACTGACCATCGTGTCTGCCAAATAGTTTGCCGTTATCTCAAACCAAGAAATCCGATTTCTGTATTTGGTGCTTCTTATAATACAAATTTAAAGATCAAATGTAGTACTTCTGGTGCAGGTTTGGGCACAGAAACCCTCCCAAACCAGTATATTTTTCTTTTGAAGTTATTTTGATAAATGGAAAATTGTTTTTCCTTTGTCCTGGCTTAATTATATCATTGGATTTGTCAACTGAAATGTATTAATTTTTGATTTATCCGCACCCAGGAGCATGGAGTGCTTTTGGGGCAGAAAGGAGCGGAAGATCAAAGGTGTAAGTAAAGCATTTCTGTGGAAATGAGCTGATAGCCTGGTCTCAGTGACTTGGGGCAGTGAAAGCAGAGGATTAGTTCTCTGGCAGCTGTTTATGTACAGTAAATAGCTCTGGACAGGTGAGGTTTCATAGAGAAGAGCTTTGTGTGTTTATGTTCTCAAGAGGAAAATGTAAACTCCTGGGACTGAGGATCCAGGTGTGGCACAGGGGCCTCCCTGTGGGACAGGGAACATTATTTGCACAGAGGTTTGAGAGAGATCATTTCAAATATATTCTTATTGATAAAATATCTTGGCTTGCTGTAGTCCCTGGTGGCATAATCATTCACAGAGCATGAAAAATATCAAATAGGCTTCTTCAATTTGTTTTTTCATGTTAATTTATTATGAAAAGCAAATTGACACTTCTTATTTATTTGAAAATCAGGTTTTAATGAAATGAAGCTGCTTTATGTTTGAGTGGGAGTTCACATTCAGAAAAGGTGTGCTGAGTTGATGTCTTAATGCATTTTAAAAACCGGATACTTCCATTTTTGTCTCTGTTGGAAGAAATTATACATTTATACCAGGCTGATTTGATTTTCTTTCATCAAGGTACTTAGTCACTATGTAAGTAGACCCAAAGTCTTTTATGTTGTAACTCACAGATTTTTATTAATGCTCCCCCACAATAAAAACAGCAACAAAATTTTATTAAGGTTTGATAATTTGGCATTTTTCAACCCTTTAGGTTTGGGGTGAATTAGATCAGATTCTTTATAAATCTTTTAGTTTTGGCATCAGCTCCAGGAAACTCAAGAGGTGTCTCCTCTGCTGGTGCCATTTATATCTTCTCTTCGAACTCTCTGACCTCAGAGGAGACAATCTTGCCATCAACCACCTCCTCAACTATTGTCTTGATCTTCTTAAGTTTATTCGATTCTGTTAGGGAAATTGAAAAGAGAATTAATTAAATGCAATGTACATTGACAGAATAACATTGCTGCAGTAATAGCAGTCGATGAGGAAATACCAAAAAGCATCTTCAACCCACAGGTACTTGACGTAAACTTTTGCAGTGTGCAGGGTGTGGCTTCTCCTCTTTTGGAGATTGAGTATGTTGCCCATAGACTGGACACTGGGTTGGTTGTAGTGGACACTGGGTTCAATAACTCTCTATTGTTCTTGATAGTTTTGCTTCAGTTTAGCACAGACTTGTAGACCTAAAGCCTTGGAATAGACTTACACCAAATTGGAAATTTTTGCTATGAAACTGGATATGTTACTTGAGAGCCTCAGTCTCCCTGTGCAGCCAGCAGGGAGAAACAGATGCTTCTGCAGTTCTCCAGAGGGGAATTCAGTAACTCTCTGTTGTTCTCTTGGCTGTGTGAGGACTCACAGAATCACAGAATGGGTAAGGTGGGTCTGTGGATTTACACTGGGCGCCTGAATTGTGTATATAAACCCAGGTTTGTGTAGTCCCTATAGGGTAACCATACAGTTGATTGCTTTCTTGATGTGAGATTCCACTGGATGATTATTTGCTCTGAAGCTGTTGTTTTATATGCAGCTAATTCATTCCATAACATTTCAACAGGCAGCCATCAAAACAGAAGGAAGTTGGTGGGACATACCTTTTTCAAGTTCTACTGTCGATGTTACCGGTTCTAAATGCCTGTTCGAAATATAAATTAGAAAATGTAAATCTATGGCAACTCAGGTATTGAAGAAACATCCTTGTGCATTTCCTATGTGTTTGATCAGGACAGCTAATCCCCTTTCATCAAGACACTTAACCAGGAGATAACTCAGTAAAATGAGTTCTCTCAGTTAAAGGGAAACTTGCTAAGCATAAGCTGTAGGTGCAGTTAATCTGCAGACTCATCTCTGCAATGCCAGGACTGCAGCTCACGCAGGTGCACCCAATCTAGCTCCTGAGCCAGAACAGCTGAACAGGTAGAATCTGGGGGAAAGTTCCACTCTCTGCTTAACCCACACGGACAAGTTGATCCCAAACTGCATTACTGGTGTTCCTGGCATGTGAACATCTACCCAACTCCGCAGCTCACAGAGTGACAGTCTGTAGGCTGGGAGAGCCCACCTCAAAATTCCACAGCAGCTTCAGCAGCCCAGCCCGAACGGCAGCCTGCTCTGATTCTTTGGCTGAGAACTGGGCAACAGACTTCCCCACCCCAAAGCAGTTGAAGAGAGTCAGATTTGACACAAGAACCAAACCAACACGTAAAGCCATGTGTGTGCTCACCCGCTTTCCTCTCCCTCCAGCAGCCGGCGGTACGTGGCAATCTCCATCTCCAAGCGAGTCTTGATATCCAGCAGGATGCTGTACTCAGTGTTCTGAGCCTCCATGTCAGCTCGGAGCTGCCTCAGCTGAGCCTCCAGACTGGAAATTGCTCCCTGTATCTGGGCGAGCTGGTAACCGTACCGTGCTTCTGTTTCAGCCACAGAGCCTTCCAGGGTCTCTTTCTATAGTGCATGGGAAGAACAGAGACGTCATTCAGAAGATACATTCTTCTGTTAAAATAACATTTTGATTGTAAAGCCCCTCATTTCTCTACTTATCTGTGTAACTCCCTGCTATCCACAGTTCTTATTTTGCTTTTTGTTATTTACCATGGTCAGCAGGGACTGTAATTCCAGCTCCAGGCTCTGGAAGACCTGTCTCCGTTCTGTGATCTCTTTCCTTTGGCCCTCCAGCCGTTCGATATTGAGGGCAACTTCCTGGTTCAGTTCTGCTATCTGGAATGAGGAATGGAGGAACTGTGAACTGCAGCCAGGCATGACCGAGGTTCTTGCTGATGTTTAAGCAGTTGACTTTACCTGATTTTCAAAATGTTCTTTGGCTTCTTGGCGGTTCTTTTCTGCCATTTCTTCATATTGCTTTCTCATGTTTTCCATAATAGCTGCGAGATCAATGCCGGGAGCAGCATCCACCGCCACGCTCACGGAGCCGCTCGCCTCTTTGCGCAGCCTGTCTCGGTCCTGCAGCAATGGGGACTGTGTTAGCATCAGCTGCAGGGAGCTGCCACTCCTGGGCATTGGACACAAACTCAACATCTTCACACACAGGACTAATCCTTAATAGTACCTCGGGGCAGGACAGCTTAATCACCCTGTAAATACTGTTTAGTGCACCTCATTTTAGAACAGTTTCCTTACTTTATAGTGATAAATGCTATATCATAGATAAATGTGTTATAAAAATGATTTCCTCAGAACCGGACTTATGGAATGAGGGCAGAAGTCATGGCTCCCATTTGTGTACTTTTTGGGGTAGCAATTGCTAAACCATAAATTATTCTTAGAGAAAACCTTCCCTCCTTCGTTTCTGGAATGGAGGAATGTTCAGCCTTTGACCCCTGGCAGCTTGGATGTCCCTTAGTGCCACACATGATTATGCTGCTTCCAGGAAGGATAAAAATGCTTCCTAGTGAGGCTGTCTGTATTTGCCACTCAAAACCCCTCTCCCTGGCAGTGCTCAGCTGCTCTCACCTCCTCGTGGTTCTTCCTGAGGAAAACGAGTTCCTCGGTTATAGTCTCAATCTGGGACTCCAGGTCAGCTTTGGTCAGAGTCAGGTCGTCACGGACACGGAGCAGTCCGGTGATGTCGCTCTCCACACTCTGCCTAAGCAGGTGTTCGTTCTCAAACCTGTGCAAGAAGGTGCCTTTTGTCATCATTGGAATGCAACAGTTTGGTGTAAATGTTAGAATCAGCAACTACCACAGCCATTGTGAAATTTTCATTAAACTGAAGTTGGAAAATGTTCACTTCTTGGCACTGATTCCAATAAGTGGAAGTTTTCCTAAATAAGAGGAGCATGAAAGAGAATTGATATAAAATCATGGAACTTACTTCAGCCTAAAGTCATCAGCAGCCAGCTTGGCATTGTCGATCTGCAGGACAAGCCTGGCATTTTCTATCCGGGCAGCAGAAACCTAAAGGGAATGGTGCACAAGTGATGAAGGTTTGCTCTCAAGAAATTCACACTCAGTCCTTTCCTGGGAATGAATACTGTAAGTGGGCTTCATCCTGCTTCACTTCAGCTGCCTGTTAGCTGGGTTTAAAGCTAAGTTCGATCTGAAGTGCATGAAAGGAATTAGGGATGTTCAAAAGGGAAATTGTCCTGCCATAACATAAGAGTATCGAATAGTTGGGATGAACTGCTCTCTGAAGGGATCTGCTTTTAAATGCTGAGAAGTAGAACTGGTAAAAAATAACAGGGGAAAGATTGAAGGAAATTCTGGAAACGTGATTTGACAAATCTGTCAGCTGATTCCTGGGAATATTTCATTGCTTCCAGTAGTAATTTACTATTTTAAGTAGTGATCTTTAATTTTTTTCTGATCATTTGCCTTCTTTTCTAAAAACCCACTTTGAAATAGACTGTTGCTAAACTATATTTAAATATATCCATTACCATTAGTACTTTCTCTAATTAAAGCCACCTAAGGCAAATATCATAGAACTAGTTAATTTTCAGTCAAAGATTTTTCAGGCATATATCTGGTATTCCAAATGATGTAAAATCTGTCACTAATTTGTAGCTGATCAAAATTAAACTTTTTTTTCCTCAGCTGGGCCAATTACGGCTTGGAAAAGTACATTTTCTACAGCAGTTTATTCTCTCACTGATAATTGCAATTCCTATATTCATAGAGGGCCCTGTGATCTCTTACCTTATTTTGGAGATCTTCAATTGTTTTGAAGTAGGCGCTGTAGTCCTGCCCTACGTTTAAGGTGTTCTTCTCATACCACTCCTTGATCTGCATCTCGATCAGGGAGTTTGACTTCTCCAGCGCGCGCACCCTCTCCAGGTACGCAGCCAAACGATCGTTCAGGTTTTGCATGGTTGATTTTTCGTTGCCAGCGAGCAGCACATCGCTACCGGTGATGCTGAGCTGGAGGCCCCCTCCGAGGCCTTGGCCAGAGCTGCTGCTGGTCGATATGCGGGTGCCATAGCCCCCGGCTCCCCCGTAGACACTGGGTGCCTGGATCTTCTGGATGGACATTTTCCTGGAGGTCAGACTACTGACACTGGGTGCAGAGGACTGCAGGCGGCTGCTCGTGCCCCACTGGATGCTGCGGGTGGAGAATGCCATTTGTGCTCTTTGTCTTCTGGACTGAAGCAGGTAAATCAGCACGGATAGAGACGGCAGCGAGGAGCTGAGCGTGCACTGTGCACCTTTATATCAGGTCCAAGAGGAAGCACAGTGGCTGGAAACCCCACCTCTGTTGACGCAGACTGTCACTGGTGTCAGCACAAAGAGCACACAGGATATTGCCCCCCCCTCCCCATAATTTAAAGGGGTTCTCATCTGTTCATCTGTGTTTGAGGAACACTCCCTGGATAGTTTGTTTGCTTTGTTATTTTGTATAACAGATAAACAAAAAATGATCTGTTGAATCATTTATAACCCATGTACCTGCAGGCAATCCTCTTGGTAGCCCTTTGGAACAAACGAGTAGGTTCTTAGCCCCCTATGCAGTGCATGAATTTAAAATGAGAGTTGCTTGTATGTGACAAGAGACTTAAAATATTTCTATTTCTGTTGAGTAAGCAATAACTTGGGCCTCAGGACAGTCTAGAAAAGTGTATAAATTATTGGAAAGGAGGCAGCTGTACTACCATGTGAGTTCATTTCATAGTAAGCACAAACCAACATCTGCACTGCCAATGGAGAGTGGAGGCTGTTGCCATCAGCTTGGATTGGATATGCATTTGTCTGGCGTTAGAAAACCCTTACAAGTGGAATTCGAGCTTTCAGTACAGCTGAGATTAAGTGGGAAAGGTATTTCTTTGTCCTTAAGTGAGGTAGGAGGAATGAGACTATGGGAAGTCTTCACAGCCCACTGTGTTTCACATGTGAGATGCTGAGGTCCATAGAGTGGCAGGAAGTGTTGAGTTCCAGCTTCCAGCAGAATGAGCCTCCAGCCCTCCTGCGTGGCTGAAGTTGAAGCAAAACAAGTTTCCCTCCTGCCTCATCAGTATTCCAGAGACCACCAGCTAACAAGTGCCATGCTGGGGGATCTGTCCCCAACCCAGGGGAGGCTGAGGTCATTCACAGGAAACCAGCTGCTTTTGCATGGCACGAGGAAACCCAACAGTCCCACTGCTGATCGTGCGGAGGCTCCTGGACTGACTGTGCTGTACACTTGGTACAGAAAGCGCATGGAGAATTTGGAAAGCAAGGGAAGAACCCGATTGCGGAGGGGTTGTTAGTGCTGCAGGAGAGCAGGTGGCAGGTGAGTGTTGAGACAGTGTGGAGGTGCAGCTCCTGGGGCATTGCACTGACAGTGCTTAGGTGTATTTCTGATGTTGTCAGGTAGAACAATGAACACATATGTCTTGTGTTAGTGAGAGCAGCTGCTGTATGTACTCTTCTCCCACCTTGGGGCAAGGAAATTGGTGAGACACTGAGCTTTGAAGGCATTGAACTGTGTATTGGAGGCACCTTCAGGTTTCTGAGAGCACCCAACCCAGAATATTTGGGAATCAGTACTGCCAAGTTTTTTAAGTTACTGTGCTAGGGATTAGTCTAACTGGTCTTGGCTCAAGTCAAAGACTTGAACTGTTGTACTTGGCTGTTCTGGAAACGCAGCTTCCAAACCAAAGCAATCAGTGTGCAGGGCAGGATTTTTCTTTTCTAGGAGGATGCTGTGGGTGTCTTTGGACCTTGAACTTCTTTGGGTGTAACTTGTAATAAAAAAACCTTTATGAGATGTGAAACCAAAGTACACTGGCCATGACATTTGGTGTGTCATTATAGAGACTCGAGGTGGGTTGTCTTTTGTCCACTGAAATTATTCAGGCTGAGTAAGAATTACTCCATTTAGTAGAGCAGAGCTTACACCTTTAGAATATAAGAGGAGTACAGAAGAGATCCTGCTGTTCTTACATCCCTTGGCTCTGTATCTCACTGCCTAGATCTCTGCAGGGTTTTGTGGCAGTCTACTTAAGAGCAAACATTTCGCTTTGTCTTCTCAGTATTTATTAAAATTAGTTTCCATTAGTTACCTTGATGATATTTTTTCTAAACATCATTTGGAGGTTCTATTTTTTTCATTTAGTGAGCAAATGGAAAAAGAAGTCAATGATCTGAATTAAAGTGAGCATCAGGCTTAGGTCAGACATTTGCCTTGTGTTATGGCTCTGCTGCTTTTGTTCAAGCTGAACCTCCAGCAATTATTTTCCTCTAGACTATTAAGCAGAAGTGTCTGAGATGTATGCAAGGGGAAGCACAGAGCATCGTGCAAACCTAATGTGAAAAGATACAACGCTGAATTTTCTTAGTGTTCTTTTTATTCTTATCCCTAAATCGTTTACTGACAATTTCTCTGGTCTTATCATTTTATAGATGCTTCTATACCCCGCAAAAAGCTAGAATATTTGCAAGAATATTTGCTAGGATCAGGAGAGGTTCACACCAGAGGTGACATTTTCTCCTGGTTTTGGTTCAGTACACTTTTTCTGTGAAACATATCTTGACTGGTTGTATCAATCACTGGAAACTGCCAGAGGGAGCCCTGAAACTGGAACCATGGCAGTGAGGGGAGGGCGAGGCCCCAGACAGGCTGGAGGGCCAGGGGCTCCTCAAGGTCTAAGTTGGGAGCGGCCTCGGCCTCCTCCACCCCTGGACTATGCCCAGGAATTATCTGCAAGAACGTGGGCTGCCTCATTTTTATTTGTTTTTTAATTTTATTGGTTGTAAGAGTAAGTTACCTAAATAGATGTTGGGCAACCTAAAAATCTGTTGTCCACTGCTGCAGTTTTGGTTAGCGTTGAAGTGCTGTAAGTTTGCTGGTGCTTTAGCTCAGCAGAGCAGTTTCAGCTCCAGACTCAGTTGTGGGAGCTGTAGAGGATGGTCTGTGGGTTCATGGGCAACACTTCCCTTCAGTGACGTGCTCGGTCAGAGGGGATTGGCTGTAGACATAATAAAACATTTATAGCAACACTAATGAATTGTTTGATTTCATGAAGAAATGTCACCTGTGTGACAGAAGTTTAATGTGCATTAGAGGGCCATGGAGATAAGTCCTGCAGGGCTCTGATAATGTGGATGCCATTCCATCTGACTCACCTGTGCTAACCAGCCATGGGCAACCAGTCTGGAGAGTTCAAGGAAAAAAAGACACACCCAGCTGTGGGTCTGTGTTTCTGCTGCCTTTAGGTGGAACAGATGCTTTTCTTTTGGCTGACATAGAGACTGAAATAAAGCAAAGTCTTTTAGCAGTCTGTAGAGATGATCCGTTCTAGGAGTGAAATCCAACAACACCCTTTTGTTGGTCCCTGTGTTTGGGTTTAGCATCATAAGAGTTTGATTCTGAAAGATCTACACTACAGTCCTGAAAAGATGTCTGCTGTGCAAAGCACATTCAAGAGAGATGCCCAGAGTGTTCAACGTTCCAGCCCTATTCCAGTATTCAATATTTCTGGGTCTGAGACATTCCCCTCCTTCTCTTCTTAACTACTTTTGCACCTCCTGTTAATGCCAATGCCTGTGAAGCCTGCTCTCTCCAAGGAGCAAAGAAAAGTGTTTTGTGCTTGCTGAATGGGATTGGAGGAGAGAAAGTTCTGGATGATGTCACCAACTCATCTGGATTCACCTAAGCCCTGAACATTTGCAGCTCAAGATCTTACACTGTCTGCCTCACATATTTTTTTCCCCTCATTTCCCTCTCCTTTTTATCTTTTGTCCAATGAAAATAATGTCAATCATCAAACCACTGCACCTTATTTCTTTCTGCTTGGAGCTTTGACCAGAGGGGTAAGTTAAAACATTACTCTACATATTTATGGTACTTAGAGAGGTGTTCCAGCTCCTGGAGTGGTGCATGAGGCAGTGTGTGGGTTCCATCCCTCCCCAGCCACAGGTGGAAAATGAAAGTCAGGAGCTGCCTTTCCTGTCTCAGCTGCTCTCCTCGAACAGAATCAGATCTCAGTGCCAACAAAAACAGCTCCAGGCCACACAAATGAACCTTCTCTTTTTTCTCCCCCAAAAGTGCCATTAAGATCAGCTCTAACACAGGACTGCTGGCAGATCTCTCTCTCGGAAAAACCCTGTGCAGGTGTCAGGGGAATGAGGAAACCAGTGAACTGGACAGAATTTCAGCTTACTGACTTTCTCAGTTCCATAATGCTGGAGTACTTCAGTATCTATGAAAAGTATTGCATATTTATATGATTCAGGAGGCAAATAAAATTTTCATGGCCCTGTGCAAATATAAGCACACACTGATCGTACATCATAAAGGATACGTACAAACACACTGTATTGCAGATGTTCAAATCTGTGTAAGTTTTTTTGTTAACTTAAAAAAAAAATCCTTGTGGTTTCGGGAATCTCACTTGTGTCACACTTGGAGCCCCCAAATCATAAGAAAAATTCAGTTTTCCCCAAGGTATAATTGCACTCATAATGCCAGGAGGTGCTTGGGCAGAGGCACAGCTGCAGCTTCTTGTTTGGGGGCCGCACTAGAATATCATCCTTTCAGTGCATTCCAGTGATCCCACGGCATCCTCACTCCAGGGGTTTGTACAACCAGGTTTGTACAAGCTATCGGCTGCTTGGAACCCAAAATACCATCCCAGCGTCAAGATCTGTGTCAGGAAAGCAGGTACTGAAAAAGCAAAATAAAAGAAACAGGCCGAAAATCCGTCTCCATACTCCCCCGGAGAAAGCCTGGCACTGTTAGTAACGTACATTGCACCAATACTGCAGCAGAAATTTCCAGTTGGAAGTTGTTCCCCAGCCTCAGGAGCCCCGGAGGAGCGGCAGGAACAGGGACAGGCACCGTGCTCCGTGCGGATCTACCTGGTTGTCACTAGAGGCCACCACCGGCCTTCGGAACGGAGCTGCCTTCAGCCCTCCCTGTGCTGTGCACCGCGGGAGAATCCGTGCAGAACTTGAACAAGGGAATAGAACTCGCGGATTACATAACGAGATTTCTCATATTATCCACTTTCCTGGCCCTATATCCACAGGAAATTTAGTTGCATCGCTCTCGTCGCCAAACGTTTAGAGGAATATTTCTCTTCAGAGCCACCAGCTGTAATTAAGGAGTTCAGTGCTGTTTATGGAGTGGGTTTGGAAGCAATGGCAAGAAGACTGGGCTATCTTTCTAAATTCTGACATCTGAGTCTTTGAAGACAGGGAGTGTTCATTATCCCTTTGAATTACGCCCTTTTTTATGACTGATGCTTGAGTATCTCAATTTTTAGGCAGCGATAGGCTGTAGACATTTAAAGAAAAGGTTTCTTTAGTTGTGTTTTTATAGTTTTTGTTCTGCACAGCAGCAATGTTTTTTCCAGTGGATCCATTCTCAGAATGTCTTGAGACTGTCTCTCGTGAGACTAACCTGAAAGCAGAGCCTGGGTGCTGGAGCGGCTTTCAAAAATTAGTCATTTGTCTCACTGGTAAGACACAAAAATGTGTTCACTTTCCTGCACTGGTTACTTTACGATCACAATTTCTGTCTGCTTGAAACAACGTTATAGATTTCCTGCTTTGAAATTGTTCTGGCAAGAGTCACTCCCAGTTTTTTGTCGGATGCATTTGATGTTTTATTTTCTCATGCGTTGGTTCGGGGATGCAGAGCTGAGCCAAAGCCGGCATTTCTCTAAAGGCAGCACACCTTTAACTTCTGTTCTAAGGAAGAACTGTAGGTTATAGCTACTTCAGCCTGTTTGTTTCTCCTTTTCCCTGCCTGCTCCAGCTAATTATGCCTCTTAATTGAAACGCATTTTTCCAAATTATATTCCTCATTTTTGTTGCTTTCTATAGAGCCTAATTACAGCCCATCACATCGACTCCTTTGGACTTGTCCTTAGGACATTGGAAAGCCAAAAAATTTACCCCCGAAGTCTATATAGTTATTGAAAGTGTCTTTACCACAGCTGGTGTTATGATTTTATGCCTTTAAGCTTCTGATGCATATTCAGACATTCAAAAAGCAAATTAACATGTCCAGAAGAAGCAGCCCTGCACCTGCCTCACCATTAGGTCACGTCTTGCACTGGGAGCTCCTGCCATGGGGACGCTCCAAACTGTCGGACATTGATGCTTCTGTTTCATTGAATATTTTTGCAGACAATTGGTTTGTGCCAGCCCTAGGCCTGGGGCTCTAGTAGGTCATTCCAGTATAGTTACACAATTAAAGATATCATAAAAGTACAGCTTGAAAAGAATCGAAAATTTTACAGAGGGAGGAATGATGAGGAAACAACTCATGGTAAAACTTTTGTTGTGATTTCACCAAGCCAAATGTCCAGGTAGAGTCAATAATTAACATGCTTTTGCTGTATAATGCAGGACTTAGGGGGACAGGGGGTGCAGCCTCTCCAGCATTATTCTTTCCTTGCTTCCCTGTTTATAGATTCGTCCTTTTTCTAAATGATTCATACGCAGGAACAGGCATCTCCTAGCAAAACTTTAGAAACCTTTATAGGTCAGGGTGTGGACATTGTGAAATGTTTTACCGGCTCTTCTACCTATTCTGTCTGCTTCAATAATCCATAGAACCAGTGGGTTTAGCAGTGCTATAAAGGCAAGATTTCTTTTCTTCTCTTTCTGAAGCGACTTTGTTAATTTTACATCCGCATTAACCAGGAAGGCAGAAAGCAAAAATTTTCATTCTACAGATGTGGCTGTTGATAAATAAGGCTGAACCCCAGCAGTGTGGGGCCAGCTCCCCAGAAGAATGTGTGATTAATAGCACAAACCATGACTGCATTACCTCATCGCACACTTCTTCCAGGGGATCAACACTTCACTTACCAAAGCTGCCTATTGTAATGCACCTTAATAAGTTTTAACATTTCTACAAGTGAAATGAGCTGTGACTCATGCCCAGGCTGGAGTGCAGTCAAGGCTCTTGGAAATCATGCTGAGGATTATTCCGTGCAGGACTGCCTTAAATGGCAGGTGAAACTGCAAGGAGCCGGTTGTGAACGCTGATGGTTTCAGCCTCCTTTTATAGGCCAGTTCCTGTATCTTGTTGGTTTGCAGAAGTATTGTTGCATCATTCACTTAGACTGAGAAATGCTGTTCTTTCCTGCTGATGTTTCTTTGCTATCCTTCTCCATTTATGGGAAATAGAATTTATTCTTGGAGGGTGTTGTTTTTAATGATACTTCATATTTTTCAAATTGCACTTTCTTTGTGCCTGGGTCCATCACACCATTTCTTGGTGTCGAAATGGCACTTCTGTGTGTATGGAATACTGAAGGAGAACAAATACTAGCTGGCAGAGTTCAATCCGTTTCAATACAATGAATTAATAAAGTAATTTTTCAAGCCATACATCATCACAATCCTGAAGATTTCCTTCCCTTCAAGCCACTGCTCTGAGATCAGAAGCAGCACCACCTGTGCTCTTAAAGTCTCCCAAATACTACAAAGCCACCAGCACAGCGTTCTGTACAGGACTCATTTCACTTGGGCTGTTGGCACAGGTACGTTGAAGAACATCATCAGAGTATGTGCAGGGTCCTGACCAGCCATAAACACTTGGAATGAATCAATGGCATTATCTCTTCCGAGCGATCAGACACTGACAGGATTGCTGTGAGTGGGGAATGGCTCTTCAGGAAGTTGTATTATCTAATAGCTGGGCTAAGTAGAAGCTGTGAAGTGATGGATTCTAATTTAGTGGCTCTCAGTGACTTTCTTTGCAGCCTTGAGCGAGTTGTGTCATCTCTTTTTCCAATTTCTCAGGCAATAAAATGGGAATGATAATACAGCCCCCACTCATTATCTCCCTGACTTCATCTCTCGGCGTGGTGTGAGAATGTGATGTTAACAGTGCATGCAAGTGGTAAATATTAGCATCATTATTTATTATTTAGGGTGCAGACCCACCCTAAATACATTTAGGAATGCATAGCTTATCTACCAGAGCACAAATTCAGAGGTAATGAGTAACCACCAGATACAGGGCACACATGGCTGGTGACACGGTGTCACGAGCTGTTCAACACAAAGGAAATCTGCAGTTGTACAGAGCATTCTGGAGCTGTGAAAGATTCTCCAGAAATAAGCAATATTTTCCAGAAACAAACAGAATGTGGTGTAACGCATATTTGTATGTTTAAGGACTAATTGGTTTACTCCACTTAGTGAAAGACACTCGAATGGCTGTGTTGGAGCCATCAGTGTCAATCATGGAGTGAGCTGTGAGGATGGTGCTGTGAGCTGTACCAGCCTGGCCCGTACAGAGAGCAACAGCACAGGTGTCAGAGAAAGTTAAAAATCATCAGAGTGGTGGAGTGGAGTGGGAGTTCTGCTGCCTCTCAGCAGAGGAGAACAGGAATTCTGCTGCCTCTCAGCAGAGGAGAACAGGAATTCTGCTGCCTCTTATCCAGCACCGCTCGGACCACAGCCAAGCATGACACAGGGCACGGGGAGCGCATCTCACCTCTGCGTGAGGGGACACCAGGGCACAGTAAAGCCGGAGCATTGCTCAGGAATGTGAAATAAGGACAGGTGTGTTCCATAAGGCACTTCAATTATTTGCTTTTCCTTCTTCTTTTTTGTAGTTCAGCACAGTAACGCAACACAAAGCACATACTTTCCTTTGATGTAGAAATAAGGGGCTACTTAGAAGTTTTTATAATTATTTGTGTCACAACAATGTGGCTCTGCTATGTAAATCTGATAAATAAACATATCTTTAAATAACACAGAAAATTGTTCAAGAAAACCTGGGCACATTTTGTCCAGATGCTGCAAACACCAGGTCTGGCTTGTTAGATCTGGTAAGCCATAAGGAAGGACACTCTTAATTAGCCAGGAGTTACTAATCCTGTATTACAAGTTTTACCCAGTTTAAAGAAACCATTAGGTAATCCATCCAGTGCTTTTGGGATCCCTTTGTGCAACAAGGGTGGAGAGCTGAGGTGCGGGGGGCAAAGGGGGATCAGGAACTGGTCGGAACATGCCAGGAGCAGAACGCTGTATCACAGAAGTGGACTTTGTTCAGTTTAATCTGCATTTCCTTTGAGATTTCCCCTTTCCTTTGTAAGCCCTGTTTCAAAGCAAGGCAGGTAACAGGAGCCCTTTTGTGAGAGTCCATGGTGAGTGGGGATGACGGGCCATGATGACAATGTCTCTCATGAATGTGAGACTGCCCTGGACACGCAGACGGTGACTTTGGAATGCAAATCCCTGACACACTCATTATGTTCCATTTGGTCTCTCTTCCTTCTGCCTTACACTCTTCCTCATCTAAACATCCTAATGATATTTCTCTTTTCCTTGCCCAGATTTTATCTTTGCTTAACTCTATTGCCATCAGGGTCTGCTGCTCAGCTCTGGGCTGAGCTGAGAAAGGGAGGAAGCCTGGGTTTGGCTAAAGCCGACAGCTTTCCCTCACATTAGCAAGCACTGTAAACACCAGTCTGGCCTGACTGCAGAGCTCTTCCACAGAGACAGTGAACATTAATTTGAGACCAAATAACTGAGATGGTTTTTTGAATTACCTGGGTCATCAAGAAGGAATGAGTGTCTGGAAAAGTACATACAGGCTCTGAGGGAAAGTGTGTAAAGACAGTGCAAGAAAATTTCCCTCAAAACTGAAGAATAAAGAAACATTTCTGGGGAACTGTTTTTAGTAAAGTGACTTTGCAACACTCCTACTCATAATGCTGTTTTAAATTATGACATTGATAAGTTGTATATAGGGAAGTTGAACAGTTTTGCTCATGTAAATGTCACCCGTAACTTGTGTCGCCTCTTTTCTCTTCTGTGTCCTTCCAGTATTGTCCCTCCTGAAACACCAAGGCTTTGGCTGTCTTGCCCCATGTCAGTGACACTGCCACAGTGGACTGGGCATATGTAAGGGAAAGCAAAATCAGATATTCCAAGGACCAGAACAAATAATGGATAAAAATTTATTGGCTGCAGTGAGGTATATGATGAGAGGCATAAGACCAGGAAAAAAGTTGAGAGATTATTCCCCTTAAATTATAGCTAATTTGCAGAGTGATAACTGAATCCCAGATGGATATTCCTGCCCTGGGGAGATGTTCACAATACATCTGTCACTAGCTGAGCCAGTCACTTTAATTGGACAGCTTTTCTTCAGCATTTTGGTGACTAAAAGCTCTTTAAACTACCAATGTCAGCTATACCCAGCTCTGTGTGGCACTTTGCAGTGTTAGGCCGCAGATCATTTTAGAAGCGCGTTCCCTACAGGATCCCTGTTTGACACACGGGGAGCCAGCCCACGGCACCGCTGTTCCCAGAGGGGCCGTGGGAGCTGCTGCCGGGAAAGCCGGTGCTTGGCAGAGCTTCCTTCAGGCTTGAGGGGGGATCTCATTGATGGTGGAGGACACCACCTCCCCATTCACGCTGTCGTGGACAATCGCCTTGAGCTTTCGGTTGCTCAGCTCAGAGGGATCTGAAAGAAAGGGAAGTTTAATTAGTCAAGGGGCAATGCTGAGACAAGGTGATGCAGGGAAAGCTTCATTTACAGTCATTTGCCTGCTGCCTCCTCAACTAAGTTATCTCTACATGTTTTCCTTTAAGTCGATATCTGTTATTGCTCTGTGTGCACTGTGCTGCCAGAAAGTCACCCTGGGTCTGGTCCAGGTCAGGGCAAATGAATAACACAACGACAGCCCAGCCAATGCAAATCCAGCAGATTATCCTGGATGTCTGCAGGTCATGCTCATGCCAGAATATGAGTTTCCAGACATGCAGATTTTTGGTTTGCTCTCAATCCCTAACGCTGTTTTAGTCACCCAGTGGAGTCTCCTTGCCTCCTCATGTCCCAGGAAAGCTTTAGTCTGGAGCCTGAGCTGTGGCCATGTGTGTCACTGACAGGGCTGGGGCTGAGGCAGCCCATGGGCAGGCACAGCTCCACAGTGAGCCCTTCACAGCAGCCAGGAACCACTGAAATGCTTCTCAAAGGCCTGTGTGAGCCTGCCATGCACACCCGCCACAGTTCACTCAGGTGAGCTTAAAATTGCCCTGAGTAAAATTGGATTGGAAATGACAATAATTAAGAGTCACTACAGAGAACAAAATAAGGAACTTTTACCTGTAGTTTCAGATTTTCTTGCTGTCCTGTGAAGATAATGAAATTGAGAGAAAATAATGTTATGCTAATTTCAAGAATTTATGCATCCCCTTCTCACTGATTCTAAGGAGACCTCATCCCATTATGAGATAAAATTTTTAAAAAAGAAGGAAAAAGAATGATGCTTTTATACCATGTGAGCTTTCCCTTTGGTAGATACTCTCACTGGAAACCATCCCTGGGCACATTCACTACTGCTCCCAGGGACAGGTGCATTGGTTCTTGTGTATTTGGAGCTGCTCAGGTGGATCCCAATTTGGTTTCTGACAAATACCCTCACACTTGGGGCCACTCTGTCCTGCCTGCCTGAGGGTTTCAGTTCTAAAGGCTGCTGATGTTCCTTTTTTGACTTCATACAAATCAGATGAGAGAATAAAGATGAGGCCAGAATTCTCCTATGCTGAGATGGTCATGCTGTGGGAGTGGAGAATTTTATGTTTTCTTAAATAAAAAGTTATATTCATTTAGGTAGTCCAAATTACATGGATACCAGTGTCTCTGTACTCTGAGTGGCTTTGGCTTTTTATTATGATCCGTCACATTAAAATACCAACCCTTGATGTAGTATGGGACTCACAAGCTTTGATTAAGTATAAACAAACAAACAAATAAATAATCCAAATATGAGGACTCTCCTCTCATCTGTTCCAGTCGGGGCAGCTCTGCCTTACCCGTCAGCATTCCCTTCCAGCAGCAGGCGGTACGTGGAAATTTCCTTTTCCAGGCGGGATTTGATCCCAAGAAGAACTTTATATTGGTTATTTTGCTGCTTCATGTCATGACGAACTTGGCTCAGCTCTTCCTCACACCTGGAGATGATCTGCTGCATGTTTTGAAGTGCAGCAGCGTAGTAATTCCGAGTGTCAGCCAAGGTGTCTTCCAGCATGTGTTTCTGACGGGGCAGATAATACCAAGACCATGATTATTATTTATGTGGTAGATATAACACAGAAATACCAGCAAATTTGGTCTCTAGCTAGAAGATTGCAAAATTAAGGCTGTGGTAATTTAAACACTTATGCATTTGCATAACTATTCCTGTGAAGGCAGCAGAACCACAAAGCTGTGCCATGTGTGCATGAGAGGCAAAACTGAGTCATTTATCCCGGCCATATCCGTTCTGCTCAAAGCTCTGCTCCTGAAACTGCTGTCTGTCCTGGCAGTTCTGCATGAACTGCCCAGAATCGCTCCAAAGTCTCCAGGTCACTGGGATGTGAGCTTTAACCTGTGTAAGAGCTGCGTAATGTTTGTGAAAGTTCCCCACCAATATTTTTCACAATTCATGTATTTCATGCACGATAACAGGGCTTGTAAAGATGAACTTTGCATTCTTTGCATTACTGTCTGTTTCTGGACGCATTTTCTTTCTAGACCTGGAGTCAGTTATCTCTTCTCTTCTTCTTTTCTCCTTCTCCTCATATTTTGTGGTAAGAAGAGACATAAATTTTTCACTTCCTGGTGATGGTTGCTGAATCTATTTTGCATATTTTGGCAAAGTTGAGCATGATCTGAATGCCGCTTTCCCTCATACTTTAACAACTGCAATAAAGTTATGCTAGGCTGTGGATTTAAATGGAGAATTGGTCCATGACAACTGAGAATATATGGAGTGAGTGAGCAGCCCAAGATGTCTGCAGCAGATACCTTACTAATCTGTGCCTGCAGCTCGATGTCCAGGGACTGCAGAGTCCGCCTTAGCTCCTTGATCTCGTTCTCGTTGTGCCGAATCTGCTCGGGGTTAGGGGTTGCTGCCAGGGACATCGCTGCGCTCTGTGGAGCAGAAGCAAGAGAAAAGCTCACAGACTCTGGTCAGGCAGGTACAGCCACAGGGGGCTTGGAAATGAGCAGGGAATAGCTGTTACCTGTTCTTTGTACCAGTTGTCCAGGCTTAGACGATTCTTTTCAATTATGGCCTCATAATCTTCTCTTATTTCTGCCAGAATCTTGCCTAAATCCTGAGGAGGGGCCGCATTTACTTTTACGTTGACTTTGAAGTCTTGTGAGGAGCGATTGGCTTCCATATCCTGTTCATGTGTTAGCAGAGGGAACAAGTAAACTCGCTTATGGAAGTGGAAAGTTTTCATAAGGCCACAGAATCCCAGAGTAGTTTGGGGGGGAATTGTTATATGTACATTAAGTTAACATTATTTGAAAAATTTATATGTTGACAATATTCTGATGTGACTTAAACCAGTGACATACCTGCTTCATATTTGTCTTCAATAAAAAAACATGGAAGATCATCTTTTCATGGAATGTTTCTAGAAGACATTGACTTAATGAAGAAGAACTGACATTTTTTATTTATTTATCTATAAGAAACCCAAAACCTTTGATGAAAATCTAACAGTAATTTCATCTTTCTTACTCTTTATGTTAATATTTATGGAACTATAACTAAGTTTACAGGAGAGTAATGTAAAAGTTCTATGTAATTGTTAAAGGAATAATTGGATTAAAGCATATAATTACTGTGTAAACAACATAATTACAGGACCAGTCGAGCAGGTAGGGTAACATTCCTTTCGGTGTAGCACAGCCTTCTGTGCCTGTACCATTTTCAAAGCGCCCAGGCAAAGGAGCCTTTCGGGGTATGACATCATGGCATGCGGATCAGCTGGACACAGGGATGGCTCTGTTGGTCCCCTGCATCCAAGAGCTGTCCTGGGCTGCGAAGGGATCAGCCAAAGGCAGCTTCACCTACCCTGTGTAACCTCTGTGTTTTATTCTCCGCTTTAATAACCCACAGACACCGAGCAGGACGTTTGGTCCTGTGTTAGGTAATAACTGCAAACACCAGATCAAGCGAAACCAGCAAGTTTCAAGCAGTGGAATTATAAATGTGGGAATAACAGAGAGCACTGAGTATAGCTCTGGAGAATTCACAGTAGTGTGGCTTTCGAGAATTATTATCTAATTACTGTGCATAGGATTTTGCAAGAATGAGTAATTTTGCCTGACTCCACCAACCATTCTTTTTAATTTTGATCCTTCAAGAATTCGAGGTCTGTTTTTCTCAGTTCAGCCTGCTCTGGGTGTCCCTGCTTGATTTTAGGGGGGGTGGACAAGGGGACCTAAAGAGGTCCCTTCCAACCCTCAACACCTCCATGCTTCCCGTGAGTGTGGGAAATTATATATTCAGAACTGAGGAAAAAGTCTGTGATGAGTAAAACCCGGCAGCACTCTGTGTATTTATATCTAAGCCTTTCTGAGAACATTTCTGTCCAATATGTCAGTTATTATTAGCTGTGTATGACAGATGGGTGGGAGAGACTCCAGCAATCTGTTCTCTCTGAAACCCCAGTGTAATTGGTAAAGCAGACACAGACTTTTTGCCTCACCTGACTCTCATTGGCTGCTTCAGAAACAGGATTAGGTCCTGAATCATCAATCCCACTTACAGATTGTGGGTCTTACTCAGTTAATTACATGGTAGTAAAGATTTGTGTGATAGGATTTTACCAAGTGGAACTTTTTCTACCTCCTCATGGTCTTTCCTCCTGAGGATGTGCTCTTCTCTCAAGCCTTCAATTTCCATTTCCAGGTCTGTGGTAATAATGGTCATGCCATCGAGCTCCTTCCGCAGGTTCTCCACATCCAGCTGCACTCCCTGCCTGCGACACTTCTCGGCTTCATATCTTTATGAGGAAAGAGGAGACAAAACGTGCGTGTTGAGAACTGCCCGATTCAGGCTCTTGTATAAAGAGACATAGACTTGCTTAGTCTGTGTAGGCAACTAGAGAGAGCAAACAACCAAAGAAACCAATTCTGTTTCTAACATATGTTATTTAAATATTTTTGAATAGTCTTAACAATAAAATAAGTTTCATCATTTTTGTATTTTTCACTTTCCTTTCTCCCTCGTAACTCCTCCTATATGGTAGGAAACAAATTTTCTCTTTTTCACTTCTCTTTTTGCATTTTAACATTCACCAGCTTGTCAAAGCTTTGAGAATACAATTCTCTGAAAAGAGTATCAGCAATCAATGCTTGCTGTAGTTTTTCCAAAATGGTAACTTCTGAGTCCTTCAGAAAAACAAGAAAAATGTGATGGAAGGCAGTTACTAACATTGCTCTCTACCCTCTTGCAATGTCTGTAGTGAGCCAAAGGCAGGGAGATGCTGCCGTGTCTTCCCTTGGGCATGGGGAGCACTTTTGCTCCTCAGCATCTCTCCTTTTACTCCATATTTTGTGGGCTCTATTGGTGCTTCGCTGTTCACTCAGTAATCTCAGTCTGAGTCCCATCCCTCAAAGTAGTTCCCCTGGTTCCTTCTGTGACACTACTGACTGATAATGAAAAGCTGGCAGTGCTCAGGGTGTCCGAGTTTGTCACATTATTACCAAAAGCGGAGATATTTTTTATAGCTGATCACCAGCTGCTAGAAATAAGACAAATCTTCCTCATTCCTAAGAAGCCTTACTTACAGAAATGTCAAATCCTGTCCTTCAGAAAGACCTGCCTGAACGTTTTCTGTCCAAGCATTTTGTCTTTTTAGTTGGTCTGAGAACTGTCTTTCAATGTCCTGACAATCAGACTGCACTGGGAGCCAGGGAGGCAACCAGCCCAGTTACTGTGACAGTGTACGGGACTCCAAAGCAGAAGCTACAGAAGGACAGGTGTTCCCTGCGGAGCTGGACAGAAGAGGTGACAAGTCCAGGAAATAGATTTGGGCTGGACTGAGAAGTGCAGTGCTTAGAGGGGAAAATTTGTAATCCCAGACGACAGTTTTAAGTGCCTTTTGTCACAAGTATCAAGTGTCTGCTGTCAAACCTGCTCGTCAGGACCTGCACTAAGTATCATAAACAGGGTGACTCAAGGTTCTTCAGCAATCATTTGTGGCTTTTACATCCTTTTGGGTTTTTTTCCCCTGTTCTACATTGTTTTTATTCATCCAGTATCAACAGAAAACCTCAGTAAAATCACTTCTCTATTGGATTAGCAAGAAAAAGCAACGTTTAGTTTAATCCTCTTTCAAACCTAATGAGGAAACCAAAGAAGTGCTTACTTGAGCCTGAAGTCTTCAGTTGCCATGTTGGCGTTATCGATTTGTAAAAGGATACTGGCATTGGTGATCTTGCTATCCTCAATCTGGAAAACAGAGAATCCAACAGGAGAGTCAGTGTTGCCACGGGGTGACAGTAAATACCCTGTGCTGGTTTCGCCTCTTTGCTGCTCATAGGAAGCATCTAAATAGTAGAATTTCCATGCTAAGGCGACCACAGGAATAAAAGCAGTTCAGTTTCCTGATTCACTTAGGTGTTTTGCAATTTTTGTCCATAATCTTACTTTAGTCTTTTTCTTACTTTTTTTGAGGGTACGAACCAGGAAGCATCATCTTATTCCTGGCCAGGTAGAGGATATGAATTACATTACACAAACTTCATGGTCTACTACATCTATGGAGTAACAGTCACTGCCTTCCTCTGGTTTTGAGACCGGATTCTGATCCTGTTCAGCATTGCTGACAAAGCTGCCTTGGGCATCTTTAGGGCAAATTTCAGTAAGAACCAATAAGCTGTGTCTGAGTACAACCAAAATGCTGGAATTAACATTATGCTAAGAAGCAGCCTGTGCATGAACACCTCGCTGAGCTGGTGGTGTGATGCACAGCCGTGATGGTGGCAGCAACTCACTGGCAGGACCCTGAACCCACCACGGGCTTCAGCCTGGACTCGCATTCACACCACCACTGGCACCTGGTTGTTGTGGTCCATTCAGTTATGCACCTATAGCTGCTCCGAATCAACCAGCAGCACGGAGTGATTGATTCAGGTGTCTGATTTTGCTTTGGGATTTCAAAATTGCCCTAAAAGGTGCAGCAGGATGAAGCACAACCTCATTGCTTTGGTGCACTCAGCACGCACTGGGAAGTCTCAGGTGTCCCTGATAACATGGAATAGCTTTTAACTATAGATCTGAATGTGAAAAGTTCAGTATTCCGTGCAAAATCTTTGAAAGAATGCCAACAGGAACTCATACATAATTATAAGGAAATCATAAATGCAGGGCATCATGTCCTTTTCTAACAGAGAGGAAAGAGGAGTGTGGTTGCCATCCCGCCAGCTACCTTCCCTCATAATCCACAGAGCAAACCAAAGGGCACTGTGGCTGCACAGAAGTCATTTACAGAGCTCTCAACACCTTGGAGTAAACTTCTCACACCTCAGTGAATCACAAAGAAACAAGGAAATGACAAAATTCTCCTGAAGTGTCAAAGGTTCACCTCTGTAGTAAAGAAGAAGGTGCTGTGGAATGTTTAACTAATCTGCTAACAGACTGTGCATTCCTGTGCAATTAGCAGCACACCTCGGATACTGCCCTGGGACAAGATCAAGGCCAGCTCAAGAACTATAACAATACCCTGAATGTGTGACTGCCTGGAATTTGGTGTCAGACAAGAGGCAATTCTTGAATCCAGCCTTGTAGAACGTGCAAGGCGATGAGAAAACAACACGAGTTCTTCGGCTTTGTGCCACGTACAGAGTTGCTGTGTGACTCTGTGCCATCCGAGCACCGGTCAGTGCTTTGCCCACTGCCGTGTGGCCCCAGCCACTCTGCAGCCAGCAGGGCATCTCACACGTGGCAATTATCTCTTAATAGTCACATGGAATTCCTTACTGCATCCATCATGAACGTGGCTGCATCTCTAGTACCACTCTGCAAAATGTCATTGAGCTTCATTAAGAACTGACACATTATTGTATAGGAAATACACTTCAATTCCTTCTCAAAACAGGGATTTTCCAAGAAGGCTTCCTGCAGTGGCTTTACCCTCTCATATCTCATGTCCATTGTCCCATCTCCTGGAATGCTCTGTAGATCACTTTGCTTATTTAGCAGCACAAGGTGTTTGAATGAGACAGTCACCAGAAGAACAGGAGCTATTTTCATTGTGTGTCTGGATTAGAATGGAGTCAGGCTGGAGCAAGGCTTTTCCCAAAACTTGTTGCTCCATCTGGCACGTTCATCCTCAATTCAGGGATCCAGGAGAGTGTGGTTAAAAACGTAGGACCCAAACGATTATATGCCTCCAAGTTCAGACAGGCAGCATATCACAGACATTCTGGATTATTGGATATAGGACCCTAAATTTAGTCTAAATTTTATTTTGGGTGCTAAATTAGTTTCACTTTTTAAATTAACATTTAATTAATTTAATTACAGTTAATAATTAGAGGCTATATTTTCACTCGTTTTACTGGCAGACATGCTGCTAATTGCAATAATTTATAGAGAAAGTAAAAATTCTGGGTTCAGTCACTGGATTGTCACCTGTAAATGATCCTTTCCTGGCCTTTCCTTCCACATCCAGGACAGCCACCAGCCTCCAGGTGTCTGTGGCCAGGGGACAGCTGTTTAAGGGGTGAGTGTTAAAAATAAGCAGTTTGGGTACAACCTATTCAAAAAGTGAGGGCTTTACCCCAATCAGCACCATGGTTTTATGCCTATTGTCTTCCTAAATCTTTCTGATTTATTAATTCCAAGTCAACCTGAACACCGATATGTTCTTGATGAACAAATTTTTATTTCTCTTTCTGTTAAAAAGGAAAGTGCTCCAGTGCCAGGTCTGGGGACGGTGACCTTTCTCTATCCTTAAAACAGAAATGAGTGATGACAGTTCTGGCTCTCCGTACACAGGCTGTGGTCGGAGCACCTCATCTACTGCCTGGAGGCAACACTTTTAACTGTGAGGATGGAGTTTGATTAAGTCCCTGGCCCCAATCAGCAAAGATGTGAATTAATACCATTTCCAAGCCTCTTTGAAAAGAATTTCTCAGATTCTCTGAGAATGCCAAGTAATTGTATTATAAAAAGTGGAAGGCAAACGACAACATTGCTTTTGGAAGAGCTTTGGGTTTTGCCCCATATGGGTATGTAAAGTTAATTGCACTGATTAGTCACACAGATGGTTACAGTGCTAAGGATGTTCATTATGAATACAGATTAATATTATGCTTAAATTTGAAGACACGTGAGTTTGGGAGATTGAAAGAGTTACTGTTGAACATTAATATTAACTACTGGCAGGAACCAGAAATTCTCCTTTTAATTATAGTGAAAACATCCACAAGGAATTTGTCACTGCTATTTTCTTAATTACAATGAAGTATTTTTCCATCTGATTACATAAGCTCATTGGTCCCAAAACTCCTGTAGTTTCATTGTCTGCTACCGCAGGAATCAAAGAGCTGGAATGCCCCAGTCTGTCTGGAGACAGCGGCTGGAGAGGGGCAGGCTCTGCACTCCTCCTGCTTTGTAATTTGCTCAATACCTGTGCAGTCAAAAAGACCAAGTTCTGCCAGACGCAGTTACTCAAACCCCAGTTTCAGTACAGAAAGGAACACTTGGCAGCACACAGATCCCTTTACTCTGCCAGTCTCTGGAGAAGCCCCCTTGCCCCCTTCCAGCCTTTCTCGTGCCCAGTCTCCTCCTTGTGAACACAAAGAATGTTTATGCCCAGGTCCTGGAAGTACCTTCCTGAGGATTTCTAACATTTCAAAGGTTTTATTTAACTTCTTTAAAGGAAAGCCATCAGCATAAAGGAGAACCCAGATTCCTTAGAAGAGCACAGAATGACACAGTCCCAGCTCTGACTTACCTGTCTTTGCATGTCAGTGACGTTTTGCTCGTACTGGTTGAAGTCATGCCTCTTTCCATGAGACTTTGTCCTGTGCCACTCTAGGATGCAGCTCTCCAGCTGAGCGTTGGCTGCTTCTAAGGCACGGACCTTGTCCAGGTAGGCAGCCAAGCGCTCATTCAGGTTCTGCATAGTCTGTTTCTCATTCCCACCCAGGAAGATGCTTTCCCCATAGTGCTCGCCGAAGCCTCCCCAGGGTGCCCCTCCTGCAGCCAGCCAGAAGGGTCTGGCGGAGGAGAAGGAGGCATGTGTGCTGCTGGCACCACCATCTGCACTTGACGCTCTGTAAGAAGTTCCTTGCTGGGCCAAACCACACCCTGAACTACCCCTGAGGGACGCAGAAAAAAACTGGAAAGGGCCTTGGCTGGTGCTCATGCTTAGCTCTGTGTGAATCGAACCCCAGGTTTGGCTGCCTAGCACTGAGCAGCCTCTTTGCCTTCCCTGAGCAGCTTTATGCCTTTTCCTGTGGGAGTTTCCCTTCGATGAATGACTACAGCAACAAGATTGTGTCATCACGAAACGTGCTTCCTCTTGGTCAATTCTGAAGCATTTATGAGCCTGCACACTGTTGTTGTTTGGAATCAGCCACATACCGGGTTGCTTTCCTTTCGCTTGTTTGGGTTTTTTTTTTTTCTTTTTCTTTTCATATGATAATAGTGAGGTGTGGCCAAAATCCGTAGGTGTGGAACAGGATCAGCTCTGCCTCAGACTTCTCTCTAACCCTGTAGTTAGTATGTTATGTTTTCCTGCTTATGAAGGGAATAAACGGGGGGCCGGGGCAGGGATGGGGCTCTGCAGATACTTTTCTGTCGTAATTCTCAGGCTGTAGAATTACAGCAGCCTGTGGATCCCCAGACCTGTGGATTCTCAAATGCAGTGTGTCCTATCAGCTGTCAAACAGCTTAGCGACCAAACAGCTTCAGCCTGTGGGAGACATGAGGCTTTCATGAAGTCATCCAGCTTCTAAATGAAAAAAACTCCAGTGCAGAGTCAGTAATGCCCAGCTGTTCCCATCAGCTGCCCATTTCCAGGCAGAATTAGATACTATTCTACTGATTTTCTCATGATTTGAGGTGCAGTCCTGTTTCAGTGGTCTTGTTTCATTAGGAAGCAATGCAGGGATTTCTTGCTGTTCCCAGCATTAATACTATTAAGATATTTATCTTAGTTATAGAAAATATTGACACGATGAATTTGTAACAGCACTCAAAAGATTCAAGTGATTATTTAAAGCTACCAGCTCTAAAAATTGACCTGGCAATCATACAGGAATAGTCTTTCTGTCAAACTGTATCCATCGAACAGGGAAAGGTAGAGCGTGGCTGTTGCAGATTGTCCCATTCCTCGTGCTGGTAAGGGGCATAGATTGGGGAGTGTTCCCGTGGCAACTGCTGGGTTTAGTGGGTTTGCCTTGTGTTGTTCTAGTCCGTGACTGAGGGATGAGATAGAGGAGGAAAATTTGGGAAGAGGCAGGAAGCTGAGCGGGCTCAGGCTCTCCCAGAAATGCTGCAGCTGGTTTCCTTACTTAGGTGAAGGCTAAACCCTTCCTCAGGGTCTGCCTTGGCCCTGCTGCTCATCCTGACCGGTGAGGTCAGGGAGACTGCATGGAGCAGAGTTACACTGTCCTGGGAGAAATATCAAGGGATGTATTTTTCCCTGTTTGTTTCATTTGGAATGCTGCGGCAATGAGGAATTGTTGCACTCCAGCTTCCCTGGTACCTCCCGGCCTCATTCCTGACGGAGCAGGATTCGGGCTCCTCCTTGCGGCTCAGGCTCGGCTCTGCTCAGCACCTGCTCCTCTCCTTTTCCCCAGCACATGCTCCTCCTCCTGCCTCAGACACTTCCTTCTGTAGAAATCCTGTCATTTGTCACTATTTGGGGAAAGCAATCACTGAAAACAGGGTTTTCCAGTGAGTACAAGGTTTGGCTCTCCCCAGATATTCTGGTTACAGCCACTATTGATAGCTGCAGTCTGGGGTCAGCCCTGCTGCTGGACACGGGGGTGAGCTTGAAGCACCAGACAAAAACTGAGGGCCTAACTTGAAAAAAACCCCCCCAAATTATAACAGAACTGATGATATCCTGCAGATCTCACCAGAGATCAATTTCAGACTTAATTTTCAGTTTAGCAAGCTGGTGTCTGTGTACTATCACACTGAAATGGAATTACACATGTATGTACAGAACAGAATGTGAAATAAAATTAATCCTTTGTTTCACCTGAAATTACTCCATGACATTCCCACCCTGCCTGGCAGTGAGGCTGGCAATGTGAGAGACCGCAGAGTCTCTGTCCTGAGAATATCATGGAATTACCACATCATGGAAACCAGAATTGTATTTTCTCTTACAATAATCCAAAGTACAGGTGATCTGGGACATGGGAAGTGCTTCCCCTGAAGCTCAGCCTTTCCAAACTGGAAAAGATGCCACGCAGTTTTGATCCACACACGTTGAGGATCCATGAAAAAAACCAAACAACTTATTTAAAAATCTGACACGACTCTTTGTCAGGCTGCAATGCTGAATTTGGGTTTAGTCACCTCTTTAATCCAGAGTAGAGAATGGAAGTGACACTCGGAGAAAGGAAATAAACTGTTGTCAGCAGGTGGCACCCTTGGATGGGGACTGCTCTGCTCCCTGGAGATGGGTGCTGCTCCTCAGTCCCAGCTTGTTTCATCTGGGAATCGTGCTTGTTTTACTGAATTGGAATATGGGAAGCAAACTGAGCCGAATTTCTAGGCTGCAGTTTACATACGGGCAGAATATTTTGACAACTACATTGTACAGGTCAATGTCCTGCAACAATCACTGATTGATTCAACTCCTCCATCCAGAATACAAATGGATGGATAGCTGCCTGTGGCTGTAGGAATTCCCTCTCCTGCTGTTTGAGTGATACAAACAATTGTCACCTAGGTTTTGGATCAGGAAAAAATATCATTTGTACCGTTCAGTTTTCCTCTCTGGTGGATTGTGATGTTGCTTTGCTGCAGTTTGCCAGAACCTCTTCCGAACTCCTTGCAGTGGGAATGCCAGCAGGATGTGCATTTCTTACCAGCAGCACCAATGATCCTGCAGCCTCCCTCATGGCCAAACCGGTCAGCAATGTATATTTCTTTTTCTTAAATGTCAGAAAATAGGAGACACAAAAATAGTGTCTCTAAGGAGGTTGGAAGGAAAATAAAATACGTAAATCTAGAAATTATACCCTTTTTGCAGATACTGTAATGTGGATTGGATGCCCAGTGATGGGGCTAAGGATGCCTTTTCCAAACATGTTATGTGAGCACAGTACGGCATTTAGGTAACTGCTTTGTGTGCTCCTGGGATTCACCAGGCTCTGAAAGGTTTATCAGCATCTCATCAATTCCACTGTGGGGCATTGTAGCTGGGAGAAGGTGATGTGGCTGAAACAGCAGCCACAGCACTGACATGGGCTGGGGACCTTCTTCCTGATGGATGAAAACCAAAACTGTCGCAGCAAACTCTGTGCGATTCGTTTCACCTGGGCTGTGCCTGCTGCTGCCTTAGGAGCTGAGGGAATTTGCCTTGGTGCTGATGGCAGTGCAGGAACACAAATATATACATGGAAAAACAGTTTTTTTCAGAGGTGCATTTTGTTTGTGCATGAATTGCAACCCCGTTGTGCCCTTGGAATTGAGAACAAAGATCTTCAGGATTTTTAATGTTATCTTCTCTGTTTTTAACTGATACCAGCTTCAGATGATTGGCAGAATCTAATGGCAATTTATCTGTCCATTCATCACCATCTTTATTACTATTTTTAAAGTTATGATTGTTATTGCTGTTGTTATTCCCAGAGCATCCCCCGGTTGGGTTCCAGCAGCCCGTGCTGGGAAGGCCTGTGGGCTTTGTGTGGTGGTGCCACAATGGCTCCAAAAAACACCATTAGACTGGATTTATTTGCAGAAGCAGAACAGAAACTTTATTGTTAGGACACAATAGAGCACCAGCAGAACACAGGCTTGGCATCTCCGACCCAGCGAGCCAATGCTCATGTACAAAGGCAGGGCAAATCTAAGAAAAGACATTCTTGTGTACATTCTTGTGATTTGGGGAAGTGAAAGGCTCTTTCTCTCAGCATTAGCCAGTGTGGAGGCTACACGGGGTCCACGTGGGGATTCGATGTTTCTTTACTGGAATCTCCTGTCACGGATAGAACCAGATCTTCCCTCATCCTCTGTGCCAGAGCGACCTCTTCCACCGCTCCCAAATACTGTTGTAGGGGGAATAAAAAAATTAAATGGGGAACAAAAAAACGATAAGGACCTGCCAAGACCCTGAGGAACCAAACAATGAGGTTGTGTTTGTTTGTTTCCTCACAAGATGTTTCACATATCAAAGGCAGAACTGCCTTTACATCTTATCTACTTTCCCTCCTGGTCCTCATCCAGAAAACTTTAGGAGTGCACATCACATATGGATTTGGAAGTGTCTTGTATGTTATGTGAATCAGCAGAGGAACTTAGGAATCTTTGGGAGAATTAGGTATTTTAGAATCCCATAAGCAGTTTATGCAATAATTATGGAAATCTACTGACTTCAAAAATGCACATAAAATAAAGTATTATGTTTTTATCTCTACATGATACAGAACAGGGTCATTGTGGGGAGAATGGAATCTGTGGTAGTAAGAAGAAACCCAAGGCTAAAAGGTTTATTTAATCCTATTTTGCCTGTTCATTTCAGCCCCTCATTAAATAAAAACATTTCTTACCATCCTTGGGGTTCAGTCCTGACAACCTGTAGAAAAGAAATATTTGATTAATGACCGTTCCCGACCCTGTGCCCTGAAACCATTGAAGCATTTAGGAATTTGTGGGGACAGCCAGGATTTCATGCGCCTGCTCTCAGTAGCTGGTTCTGAGGTGTGTTGTTACTAGAGGTGGTGTTAAGGTGCTTTCAGCTTTGAAATCCACCCCTACGTACTTGAGAGGGAATGGGAACAGTGGTCAGACCAGTTCTTTGTCCTGAGGTGTCTCCTTATACCGCTCCTCTCCTCAGAATGCCTCTTCTAGAAACTATATAAGGAGCTGATTTCGCCTCAGAAATCAAAAGTAATTGCATGTATAGATCAGATATGAGAAATGGGCACAAAAAGGTAGATTTTACTGAAGTAAGCTGGAGTCTGTACCAAGCTCTTTTCTAGCTGGGGGTACTGGTGTGTAAGGATGGGCATTTTCACCTCTGTGCACAAACAGAAAACCAGGAGCCAAAGAAATACTGAGAGCAGGTTTTTATAGGTTGTCTCAGGCTGAAGGCTCTAATTCCAGTGCAGTCAGAGGATTAAGTGACACAAATATATGGAGCCTGGTGCCTTTTGGAATTGATCATGGTCAAAATGGTGGCATTTATGTTTTCAGTCCTCCACACCACTGATGTGCAGATTTAGCTTGAGTTATGGCAGCACCAGGGAGTTTGCCGGGCACCTGCTTGGCCAGTGCTCCAAAGGCTGTGTGTGCAGGGAGTGGGACTCAGCACTCCAGAGTCAGCCTGGCAGCCACAACTGCCGCTCCACAGAGTGTGTTGTTACCCTTATCTGCTCATCAGGACTCGGACAGAGTGACATACTGTGAGTCCTGGCCCTCCAGCAGCTGGCGGTACGTGGCGATCTCCTGCTCCAGGCGACTCTTGATGTCCATGAGCATTTTGTACTCCTGGTTCTGGCGCTCCATGTCACAGCGGAGCTCGCCCAGCTGCTCCTCCACGCTGGTGATGAGGGCCTGGATCTGAGCCAGCTGTGCGCAGTATCGGCCTTCCGTGTCCCGCAGGTTGGCCTCCAGCCCGGCTTTCTAAAGAGGAATAATGTCAGAACAGGTTAGAGTGAAGTTTGTCCCACAGAGGGGGAGTCGAGGAGAGGCGAGACAGCGAGGGAGGAAGGGGAGGGTGTGAGGCAGAGCCTTGTGATGTGCTCGGGGTAGCTCCGTACCATGCTGAGCTGCGACTGGAGCTCGATCTCCAGGCCCTGCATGGTGCGGCGCAGTTCCGTGATCTCTGACTTGCTGGTCTGTATCTGCTGGGTGTGGGTGGCAACTTCACGGTTCAGCTCATCAGTCTGAAAGGAAATACAAGTGTAAAATCACATACAAACATCTAAAAAGTCAATTATTTTGAGAAAGGGAGGTAGGGACCTGCTAGGGCAGTAATGCTGAGTCAGTGCCTTGCTGCGCTGTTCATTGGTGTGACCATACCTGAGTGAAGAACCAGGCCTCAGCATCCTTACGGTTCTTCTCAGCCAGAGCTTCATACTGTTCCCTCATCTCAGCCAGAACTCTGGTCAGGTCGATGCCAGGAGCCGCATCCATTTCCACGTTGACTGTTCCGCTCAGCTGGTTCGAGTACTCTTTCATTTCCTGCACGGACAGAAGGCAGAGGACACAGAAAGATCAGGCTCTCTCCTCTCGCACTGCTCCTGCCCCCAGCAATCCCTGCTGTGGTACACAGTACCTGTGCTATCGAGTATCACAGATGGAACACACATGAAACATTTATCACATTTTCTCTCTCATTGCACCAGCTTCCCTACTGTGTACTCACACACGACACATCTGTTTACATGTAACTTACACGTATGTTTTGTTTATAAGAGATACAATTCAAAGGGATCTCCTCTGCACTGTCAGGACTCTCACCTCTTCGTGGTTCTTCTTCATATAAGCCAGCTCCTCTTTCAGTGTCTCAATCTGCATCTCCAGGTCAGTTCTGGACAGGGTCAGCTCATCCAGGACGCGGCGCAGGCCGTTGATGTCGGACTCCACACTCTGGCGCAGGAACAGCTCGTTCTCATATCTGCAGTTCCAAAAAGAAACAAGCGCTGGAACATGTCCGAGTTTGTATTCAGCAGAGCTATAAAATGATCACATTTGGGAGGAACAGTGGGCTGTAGATGAAAACATACAGATTTAGAAGTGTAAAAGCAATTATGGTGGTTTTTTCCAATATCCAGCTACGGCGTAAGGAAGCACAGACAATGCTGTGTGATTTTGTTCCTGAGGAGGACATGACATTTCACCTTGCAGAACCTAATAATGATTATCATCAATAGAAACACTGTCACACAGGACAGGCGTTTTGCAGTGTCCTCTCAGATTTGGTGTGTAGGGAAGCACAGGTGGGCCACGGCTGCCTGGGACACAAGAGGGAAAATAGAAACCTGCAGGTGCATTGCTGCAGGGAAAGCAGCTGCACAGGGACCTCTATCATCTGATGCACTGCTGAGCCTGGGAGCTGGAAAAGTCCCACCTTACTCTAAATTTCAGACTCCAGCAGGCAACTGCTGCAGCCCCACAGCAATCTCTTCCTGCCACTCAGTTCCTTCTAAGTGAAAATCCCACCTATTCCTGCCTTCTTTGCCCTGTGATTCAGGCTACTAAAAATATTTGAATATCACAAAAAAATGAAGACATGGGCTGTAACTGATTATGCAAACAGCTCAGTGATCTGAATGCCATGTTCTGTCAGGTTTGTGTTCTGAATTGGTCCCTCATCGATTGATTCTGTTTGCCGGGGTTTTTTGCATCTGAAGTTACTAAAGAAAAAACTGTTTTGAGAGAGTGAAGACAAGCAGAGTGAAGACAAATGTGCTCCAGGTAAACTTACTTCAGTCTGAAGTCGTCGGCAGCCAGCCTGGCGTTGTCAATCTCCAGAATGACCCGGGAATTGTCAATGGTAGCAGCAAGGATCTGGCAATTAAGAAACAGGGAAAGGTTCCCGTGAATAACGGTGAAATATCTGATCCACATTCCATGAGCAAACCAGAGGGCTGTGATACTCTGTGCAACATGGATTAGAACCATAATAGGGAAATATGTTTGTACAACATCTGATCTTATCTGTGGCCAGGAGAATTATCTTTCCAGCCTTTGAGGCCTACCTGTCACATCCTTTACTATTCGATTACTGAATAAATATATTGATAACTCTAAACACATTTTGCTAACTTTTACTGCAATCATTTTAATTTCAACAAACATCACATTGTCAGGATAAGATATTTGGCGTTTAAATTGAGAAGAGGCTGCTCTTTTCTGCTAGAATGCTCAGGACCTCAACGTATTTGGGATGAGGAATTCGCTATTTCTTTTGTAATTATGCGATCTTATTTTAAAGACGTGGAACATGGAGTTCCATAATTCTCCTGCCTTCTTATAAGTCCTCTAGAGATGAATGTCATACCTTGTCTCGGAGATCTTCAATTATCTTGTAATAATTGCTGTAGTCACGGGCGGGGCTGGTGGGAGCTTGTTTCTGGTACCAGTCTCGGATTTTCACTTCTAAATCTGAATTGGCCTCTTCCAGGGCTCGTACCTTGTCCAGGTATGAAGCCAGCCGGTCATTCAGGTTCTGCATGGTTATCTTCTCATTGCCAGAGAGAAGGCCATCGCCGCCACCAAAGCCACCACCAAGGTCAAAGCCTCCACCGAAGCCAGCGCCGCCTCCGAAGCCAGAGCCCCCTCCAAAGCCAGAGCCCCCTCCAAAGCCACAGGCTGCCCCCCCTCCAAAGCCTCCTCCATAGCCCCCCCCGAAGCTGTAGCCTCCTCCTGAGGAGGAGACGTACCTGGCTGAGGAGACGGAGACGCCCCTGCCGCCGGAGCCGCCGTGGATGCTCGGGGCCCGGTAGGAGCCTCCGGCGCGCACCGAGGACAGGCGAGAGCTGCTGCCCCCGGCACCCCCAAAGCCACCCCCGTAGGTGGAGGAAGAGCTCATGAAGGAAGTGGCCATGGCTGTAGCACGAGAAGGAGCAAAGGTCAGTTAGTTCTGCAGCCTGGCAAGAGAAGAGAGCCAGTGTCTTCACTGCCTTGGTGCCTCTTTTATATCCTCATGGTCGGGTGTTGGGAGACAAACCCCATTGCAGCCCTCCCTCCAAAATTCCTCCTCCCTAGAGGTGAGGCCAACTATGATGACATTCCTGACAAGCAGTGCTGGCAGCACATCGCAGGGGCTTGGGCTTGGGGTTTCTTTTTTAATTAAACAAAAGGCATGAATCAGATGATGTTTTTTCTTCAGGCTATAGTTCTGAAACTTGGAGTTTACTTCTCTGACATTTAAGAATGGAAAAACAAAGTGAGTTCAGCCCCACCCACTTGCCTATTTACAATGCTCACCATGGCTACGTTCAGAAAATCAACTTTTTCTAAAAATGAGGTTTAAGCAAAATTCTCCTTTTGTTGAAAAATGCACAATTATCTCTTCCTCTCACCGACATTCCTTCTTTTCTATCTGTATTTTTTCCCTTTAAAATTTTGGAATTGAATTTGAAATGTTCTTATTCTTGATTTTTTCTTTTCAAATTTAGATTTTGGAGTCTGAATTTTTAGCACAAAAAGCATCTATTCATGGCATTGTGTGAGGAACAATCGGCATCCATTGGTCTGCAAGGGAGAGTGGGCACAGTAAATTTATTAATAGTTGTGAAAGAGTCCAGAAGGGTAACACAAGATTGAAATAACTCCGTTAAAAGAGGAAATGTGGGAGGACTAAGATCCTGTTACTTTGGAAAATGTAAAGAGAATGGGTTTAAGATAACACTGTTCTGATAGCAATAGATGTGTTTAATGCCAATGTGCACTAGGAAATGGAGTAATATTTAAAAATAAGGCTTGAGAAACACTCAGAGGAGTCACCTTAATCCTTCATTTAAAGCGGGAGACTGAAGCAGAAATAGATTACAGAGCTAATAAACTGACAGTGAAATTCAGAAGTTCAGTCCTCCAGCCCTGCTCGCACTGCACAACCTCGGGAAGGCAGATGTGGGAGGTGAAGGCAGATGTGGGAGGTGAAGGCAGATGTGGGAGGTGAAGGCAGATGTGGGAGGTGTGTGAGGGACATGAGCTGCCCGTGTGCCCTGCTGGGGAGGGGGTGTGGGGAGTGTGGCACTTGCTGGGAGTTTGCAGAGAGCCCCGTTCTCTGCACAACACAGGGACTTCAAATAAAGCTTAAAGAAGAAAACTGATAGGTTTGATAAAAGCATCAAGAGGAGAGCATTGCTTTTAGCACAGTCTTTGACAGTACAGAAACTGAGCTTAGAACTCAGGATGGGGATTTCGGGTAACCCAAGGCTCACAGGAGTTGTCGGAATAAACCAAGGGGGTTTCTGACATTTCCAGTTGAGGTGTTAATGCAGGCACAGGGAACGTGCAGCCTTTTCACCTGGAGATGTGCACTTGGGAGGGAAGAAATGGCAGAGTCCAGCTGTGCTGTGCCCTTCCAGGCTGGCTCTGGGCATGGCCACTCACTCCAGGCTGAGCAGAGCACACGGGTGGGTGTTCACCGCTCTGGAAACATGTTTCAAACTGAACCTGGCCCTTTGCCACAGCCCTTCAGTTTTGCTGCTGGGCAGATTAATGGTCTGTGTACCTTGCCAGATCCCTGTGTCTCCAAGGGCTGGTGGCTCAGAAAACAAGTTCAGACAAGCCCTCCTGAAGATATAAATTGTCGTAAAGACCCCTGTAATGTCAATGCCCTGAGGTGTGTGCACTGCCAGGGGCTGTTCCACCGAGAGAGCCCACAATAAGCAAATCATGTTCCACTAAAAAAACCCTAAAAAACCAACAAACTAGCAAAAGCACTTATAGAAAACACCACAAAATTTAGTAGGAAACTTTGGGGAATTTTCGTTCAGTTGTCTTTCACTCAGGCTTGATAACTCCTTTGGAAGGTCACTGGAGAAACACACTTTGCTGCTTTCTGACATGCCCCAGGGGTCACACTGGATCAGTATCAGATGAACGCTACAAAAACCTGGTAGCAGATAAAAGCTGTTTCTTTCTGTCGAGTCTTTACCATTGGGAAACAAAATAAATCAAGCAGCCAATAGAGACCATGCCCCATAATATAATTTAGACAATGATTTCTACAGCATTTTCCCCTTACAGGCCATACAAGGAAATAGAAGCCAATCACCTGCTGAAGTTAAAAAAAACCAACAACTCTTTCAAGCTTATGCCTTTATTCTGGTCTCACTACCTTTGCTCAGAGATTCCTTTTCCAATGTCTTGACACACAGACTCATCCTTTGCACAGTCTCAGCATTGTACCTGTGGTACCTCAACTCCTTGGTTTGTCATCTTCCACAGAGCTTTCCTGAAAGACATTCCCTGACATGCCTGTGCTGCACAAACTCTTTTGTTACCTCTGCTGTGGGATTAACAGAGCTGACACGCTCCAGCCCCTCCTCTCAGGACAGCAAGTTCCAGTCAAGCAGCAGCTTGTTTGTCATCTCAGTGATCACTCTATGACTGATAAAACCATCACTCAGAGAAGGCATGACATACCTTTAGAAAACACTTTTTTTTTTCTGAACCAGACTCTAAAATTATAGTGTCTGAGTGATTTATATTAAACATTTCACCAGAAATCCTTCATTGCCCTACAGATACAGGACAAAATCAATAAAATTATAAAATAAAATTATAAAATAAAATTAAAACTAAGGTATAAAAACAAGAATTCAGGATTCTTATAGCTTGCATTCGTGGAGCATGAGAATTTCTTGTCAAACTTGCACATCTGCAGCTGGACAATGCCAGAAATCTGTACCAGTGGCCTCCCACCCTGACTGGTTTTGTCACATGAACTTGCTCTCAGGGAATGGGATTTGGAGTTGTTTGTTCTTTCATCTAGGGAGGTTTCCAGGTCTCGGTGTTGTAGGGAATAAGTTTGGTACAAAGCACGTGTTAATGTGTCTGCACTCAGCAACTGCCTGTACCGAATGCCCGAGAGCTGCTTCTCCTGGCTCTTCCAGAAATGAACCCCACAGAGATGGGTGAGCTCCTGAAGGATCCCCTGCACCCCGTGTGCCTCTCAGGCCACTGTTCCCTTTGATTGTGCCCATCTTTCCCCTTGTTCTCCCCATCTTGTGCCTTTCTCTGTGTCTTACTTTTTTTGACTGTTCTGCTCTGCTATCACAGTTTTCCCCTGTCAAAGTGAAGCCACTGTTTAATGCCACCATGCTTCATTCCAGAGGCTGAGCTGGGATTGTCGTGTCAGTAGTGACAGCTGATGTTGTCACCTGAGTCACTGCTGAAGCAAACCCAAGCTCCAGCACCTTTGGATTGAAGAGGATTGCCCCACCTTGAGAGAGGAGGTCCAGAGCCTTGGGGTGCTCCGAGCCATGCAAACACTCCATTAATCTGTTGTGAACAAGGGATCATGGACGTTCCCCAGGGCCAAGGAGAGAAGTGCTGAAGGATTTGATGATGTCTCCCTGAAACACAGGCTGCAAACTGATCCACTCTGGGGGAGAGCAGTGTTGGGATACTTTCTGTCTGGGCATATTCCTCTTTTCATTTTCCCCCAGCTGTGGAGCAAACTGTGCCTCTGGTAACAGCAGGAGCTGGGAAGGTGCTGGTTGGGCTGGAGCCATGGTTTGCTTTTAGCACAAGCCCTGGAAAGTTTCCTTGGCTGTCAGTTTGGAGAGGGATGGTAGGAAATAAAATCACTGATTTCTGGGTGTTGGAACTGAAAGTGATTCCACTTGGAATTTCAGCCAGGATAATATCCTTTCAATGGAACGAGAGGTAAGGGGGCTAAAATTGGTGCTGAAGGTTTGCAAGTTCTGTGTGAACAGGGGATAGAAGTGAAGAATTCTCCCAACTGCTGCTCACCCCTGTGTGCTCCTGTAGGAGTTATCTACGAGCCAGTTTAACAGCTTTGTATTTTACCCTATGAAACATCTCCCAGCTCCTGCTGCTCTCCAGAACCCCTTCCCATCCCACTGACCCTGCTCTGCAGAGAGCACAGCATCATAGTGAGAAACCCAGGTCGCTCTTGTGTCCCCCACCGAGGGGCTGGGGATGCTGCTGGCTCTGTATTCCAGGCTCCTGCCAGCAAGAGGAGCCAGAAAGAATCAGGATGGTGCCCAAGCTCCCCACACTGTGAGCACTCTCAGGGAGGCTGGCTGGCTAATTCCTGCCTGAGTAAAGCCAAACTTCAGTGAAATATCACAGTAACTCCAAAGAAGTGAAGATTGCAAGAATATCATCTTTATTTGAGTAGATGCAGCAATTCAGTACATGCAAAACCTAGAAATAATTGCAAAGCTGACCCAATTTGCATCTTAATCATCACTAAGTGAATGAATCTGCCTAAACTTTGTGTGGCCAAGAACCTTCTGTGCTTTAACAGTCATTTCCAGCAGTTCAGAGTGATTTCTCTGTCTCAATCCACATGTGTTGTCTGTTTTTTCTCAGCTCGCAGATGACCTTTGGAGGACCTTCAGTGCTGTTTCCCATCTCAGAGCTTGTCTCTTTTGTCTGCAGTAACATGGGAGAGAAATAATAGCAATTATTTAAGCCCAGCTCACACAGCCCACTCTGTGATGGGTGCTGAGCTTGGCTTGGGCCTCATCTCTCATTCCCTTCTCTCAGAACTTTCCATCACCCAGATTTGACTCATCCCTTTTATGACACCACCGACCTCTAACAGCTCAAGGCAGGTTTCAGTGGCATGTTCCTGCGATTCCCCCGAGCTGGCCAAGCTTCAATTCCCCTTCATCTGGGGAAATGATTAAGTGTTTTGTGCTTTACTTAGCTTTTACTGTAGCAGAGTGTGAGATGTTTTTCTGATGTCTGACATCTTTTAATGGCTGAAATTTGTTTCATTCTAACCAGAGACATCATTTGTTACTTATTATTTTTTTCTGTGACAAATCATGCAGACCCCAGTCTCTAGAACAGACACAACTACCAGAGTTACGTGTATTTCATTTTAGAAAATAAAACTTGTCCCGAAAGAGAAAGGATTCTTACCGGCACTTCCAGAAAGGGAGCCAAACATCCTGTGGAACAAAGAGAACATTTGAAAGGACAGTTAATACATCAAGTGCTGCATGAGATGAGGATGGATGAAAGCAAATTGTTTGTCAATCAGGTACATCGTGTGTGCAGTCAGGGAAGAGATGCCCATCTCCCTGCGCTCCTTCTCAGCAAAGGAGAGGGAGTTGTTGTAGGAAATACATTTTTAAACAACTGCACTGGGAAAAGACATTATGGAGAAGAAGGAATAGAGGAAATCAAAACCTTTCAACCCCTGCCTCATTTTTTTCCTCCTTGAGGCTGTGTGAGATGAGATCAAGCTGTGGTCCCATGTGGGAGTCACTCAGTGACTGCCTTCACTTCTCTTCCCAGTATTTCCTCCTACACTGATTCCTGTCGGGTAAAAGTTCTCTACCTGGTAACAGGGAGCTTATGGGAATTTTGTTATTAATTTTTATATTCTGTAAAACATTATTAACTGCACTCTTCCTGACTGTGATGCAGCTGATCACTTCAACTGTTAATTGCAATTAATCTCCTGTGCTGCTTGTCAGTTCCCCTTCCTGTTTAGAAACTCTTTGAGGTCTCACTTCATGTAAATGGCAACTATAACATTTCTAGCTCCAGAAAAATTGGTTTGTTAAAAATTGTGGAACCCCAGGAGTATTTAATTGTGTTTACCAAGGTGCTGTGGCAAATGAGCACCATGGCATGGTCAGACTTGTGAGGCCGAGCAAAAGGTTCTTACTGGGACTCCTGGCCTTCCAGGAGCTGTCGGTACGTAGCGATCTCTTGCTCCAGCCGAGTCTTGATATCCATGAGGATCTTGTATTCGGTGTTCTGGCGCTCCATGTCAGCTCGGAGCTCAGCCAGCTGTGCCTCGATGCTGCCAACCAGCCCCTGGATCTGCGCCAGCTGCGCCCCGTAACGCGCTTCCGTGTCGGCCAAGGTGCCTTCCAGCGCCGCTTTCTGTCAGGGGAAACCACACACGGGAGAGGTTGCTGCCAGTGCAGGGCTCTGGGTAGGGAGGGAAATACGGGCCCTTTCCCGTGGGGGGTGGTCAGGCAGTGCAAATTCTGACGTACCATGCTGAGCTGGGACTGCAGCTCGATCTCCAGCCCTTGCAGGGTGCGTCTCAGGTCAGTGACCTCAGACTTGCTGCTCTGCAGTTGTTCGGTGTTAACGGCGACCTCACGGTTCAGCTCCTCAGTCTGAGACAGGGAAAACACTACGTGAGAAATATGGGGGGCGTAAGGCTGTCACAGCATTCTTCTGTGCGCTTTAATAGTTGTTTCTTTCATGGATTTTTTGGTTAGTGTTTGTACAGTAGGGAGGGGTTTTACCTTGCTGTGGAACCAGGCCTCAGCATCCTTCCTGTTCTTCTCAGCCATGTGTTCATACTGGTCCCTCATATCTGCCAGGATCTTGGACAGGTCAATGCCTGGAGCAGAGTCCAGTTCAACGCTGACTTGACCGGCTACTTGCCCTCTCAGGGCACTCAGCTCCTGTGGGGAATGGCAGAGGAGACAAAAGAGGGTACAGCTGTAAACTGAAAACATGATGAACCTTCTGTTCTTTCTTCAAGGGCTAAGGCTGACTGACTCCGTGAGATACTGGCAGGAGGGATCTCAGTCCATACAGAAATCTTTTCCTCACTGTTGCAGAGCCCAGGGCAATCCTGAGGGACTCCACATCTCCACAGGCTGTTTCTCTACTGCCACTTTCAAACATGTTTCTTGGGGTTTACCTCCTCATGGTTTTTCTTTAGGTAGGCCAGTTCCTCCTTCAGGTTCTCGATCTGCATCTCCAGGTCAGCTCTGGACAGGGTCAGCTCATCCAGGACCCGGCGCAGCCCGTTGATGTCGGCCTCCACGCTCATGCGAAGACCTTGCTCAGTTTCAAACCTTACAAAAGCAAAACGAAACCGTTCAGGTTCACTGATTAACCGGCCCACAAGAAACACAGTATGAATGTATCTGGGTTTGTAGGATTTATGGTGTAGCAAATGTTAGCAAGCATTAAACCTTTCTCCACATATTTCACATTATGCAAAATTTTCAGTGGTGCAGATGGTGCTCTTCGCAAAGACGTGAAGGGTTGAACATGCACAGGATCAAACCAATGTTCATACAGGGGTTTTAGGGCCATTCCATTCCTGTTTCACTGCCCTTTGGCTCAACAAGGATTTTTTCCTGCTCATGAGATCTTTTCCCTCTCAGAAATTACTCACTTGGTTTTGAAGTCGTCTGCAGCCAGCCTGGCATTGTCAATCTGCAGCACAATCCTGGCGTTATCGATGGTGGCATCAAGGATCTGCAAACAATGAGAGCTCATTACTGAGGCTGAAACAACTGTTATCAGCTTCCCTGCTCTGCAGATAAGAGTGAAGAGTCTGTTTCGTCTGTAGCTACAGCAAACAGAGGTGTAGGGAAGGATCAGTGATCTGCAGCAAACACGTCACATACTTGTGCCACGATTGTGTTTTGGGCATATCCTTGTGTCTGGTGCGTGAAGTGGCTTTAGGTAGAAGTTCCACAGTGAGACAAAGAGACAAAACTACGTGCTGGCTGAGAGGGAGAGGACTTTAAGATACCATCTTTGATCACATTTTTATTTCCTAGAATACCCAGGATCGTGTTTATTGATTCTTTTAATGCATCATGAAAGCCTCTGAAGGAAATTTTCTTTAGAAGGAATCTCTGTTCAGTTTTACCTGGAAAGCATGTCTTCCATGCCTGCCACTTCTAAAACTCAAAAGGTCATTCACAAAAACAGCTGGAACATTTTCCCTCCCCTAATTAAAGGGAGTGAAAGAAAGGAGGGAAAAAATATTAAAAGGAGAAAATCCCATTGCCAGTTCTGCTGTCAGCAGAGCTCAGATTTTAAATCAGGAGCGAATGTGGATGGGTTGCAGCAAGGAGAAGCAACCTGCGTGGGAGCGGTCATGCTCCAGGCTGAACTCGGAAAACTAAACCTCAAGTTTTCTTTCATTTATTTACATAGTTAATCAGCTACTCCCCGTGTTATGCAGGGTGTGTATCCTCTCAGCAATCTGTTATCAGGTACCCATGGGCTCTTGGGGCAAATCCTGCATTTATATATGGGATTGATTACTCCATGTCTGCTGTTTCCTTTTTTCCTACGCCAAATGTTTCCGTTCACTTGATTCCAAGGTTAAGTATGGGAAATGTAAAAAAGAAATTATTCTTAACCCATTTTTATTTTCATTGTTAAAGCAGCGTGTCTGGGCCTCTGAGGGTTTTCAATCTCTATGGCAGGTGAGAGGTTGCAGAGACAGGCAGGCTGCTGTCACTGCTTGGCTCTCATTATAGATCAGTTTATATATGGTCATATAGACATTAACTGGTCATTTGTGTGTGCATGACCAGCAGGTGTATGCGTCTGTATAAACAAATGCTTTGTTAAAAGCAAACATTATCAGAGTTCAGTACTCAGGCATCCCCCACTGACTGGTTTGTACCTTCTCTTGGCTAGCATTTTAAAAAGAAGATAATTCAATATTGACATTGACTTTATCCCCCCCGCCGCCCATTCCTTGCATGTCCATCTCATCTCCCTCTCCTTCTCATGACTTTCAGTGCTTTCTAGGGGTTCTCTCAGGAACTTTTTGGGTTTTCATACTTCCTTTGTAAGTGGAAATCTAAGACGATTTTTGATAGATATTAACACCTACCTTGTCTCGAAGGTCCTCAATTGTCTTGAAATAAGGACTGTAGTCCCGAGCTGGGCTTGGTCCTTGTTTTTGGTACCAGTTTCGGATTTTGGTTTCAAGGTCAGAGTTTGCCTCTTCCAGCGCACGCACTTTCTCCAGGTAGGAGGCCAGGCGATCGTTCAGGCTTTGCATGGTTGCCTTTTCGTTTCCTGACAGGAGGCCATCGCCGCCCAGGCCACCCCCATAGCTAAAGCTGCTGCTGAAGCTGCCTCCACCATAGCCCCCCCCCAGGCCGCCTCCCAGGCCAGAGGAGACAAACCTGGCCGAGGACACGGACACACCTCTGCCACCGGATCCCCCGTGCATGCTGGGGGCCCTGAAGCTGCCACCGAATCGCAGGGAGGAGGCGCCGGGCCCCCCCGCCACGGAGGAGCTGGTTTGCCTGAAGCTGTAACTGGCCATGGGGAGGAAGAGCAAGGACCCAACCTAAGCTGCACCTCAGCGGCTCGAGATCCCGAGGCAGGAGAGTGCCCTGCTCCCCGACCCCACCGCTTTTATGCCGGTGACAATGGGAGTTGTCTCCAGAATGTGTTATCTGAGACCCATGGAATTTATCAGCCCTAAGCCTTCTGCCAACACGGCCGTTCCCCTTATTGGTCAGTGGCTGCGGAGTGGGCTGTTTCCTTCCCCAGAACCTCCACACGCAGGACGCCATCCCCTCCCCCGGACCGCTGCCGCTTCAAGCAAAAGGTGGGATTTGGAGGAGGCGTCTCCCTGCCGAGGGGAGCGTTCCTAAACCTGGTTAGAGTTTACCTACATGGGAACAAAGGGGCTGGGAGCGCACCCACTGCGGCCAACGCCGCGGCCAGAGCGGAGTCACACAAAGACTTGTTTTAACAGAGTGATTCAGCCTGATAACAGAGCTTGTAAGGAGCCCAAATGGTGAACAATGTGTGTGGACCTTCACAAAACACGTTCCTACCCCTCTGTTTCCCTCATTCCCCTTGAGAAAATTTCTTCTTTCAGAAATGAAGTTTTCTCTCTCTCTGTCTTTGCTCTCGGTTCCGTTTGGGCTAACAGAGAACGTGCTGTGTCTGAGAGTCTGGTTTTCTACCGACACAAGAATCCCTCTGAAGCAGCCGTGGCTGCATCTGTAGCGGAGAGAAGCAGTGACATCCCTGAGCACCTGGGGAGTGAGCAGAAACGAGTGTCTGATTACACATTGAGTCCTTTGATTGCTACTGAAAGAGAGAAGCAAAGAGGAGAAACAGAATCACTTAGTCTTCTGGTCTTTGAGAGTAATGAAAATGTTATTTCTAAAATTTTCAAGTCCTCTGTTATCCAAGATGGATTTTCAAAAGCTTTTGTTACCGTGCACTCCTCCCTGAGCATCCCTAACACACGAGGAGATACTCAGAGCTTTCCTTCCATTCTCTTTCATTCTCATTCCCTCCAAACCCCTGCAACTCCCCAGAAGTGTTTTAGAGGAAGAGGAAGTTCTGGCCTGGCAGCGCTTGCAGCTCTTGGGAGCAGCCAGGCCTTTCTATACCCATGAAAAATGCTCCAGGTGTTTCAGGCCACACAATAGAGCTGCACTCCCTGTGTACAGAGGTGTCAAACTGCGGGGCAAATTCAGGGAGGGAAAGAGCAAACAGCAAATGGGAGGCCGGCCAAGGCACCTGTATCACCAGCTAATGAGGAGGCCGCAGCAGCAGGAGGAATTCTGCAGTGACTCAGGTGCGGAATATGGCACTGGGTACACACAGGATACGTACCACACTTCAGCTCCGGGACACCACAGCGGAGCTCTCTCCTCTCTGTACAGACTGCTGCCTTCCACAGCTCCATCCTGCACCGCCATGCTGTGCAGCCTTTCCTCACAGGCCCAGGGACACTCCTGCTGCCAGAGACTCCTGCTCGTTCCTTCTGGAGACCTGAATGTCCTGTTCAGCCCTGGGTGGGACAAACCTGCCCAGCCAGTAACTGCTCCAAGGGCTGTGGACAGGTGAAATAGTGGTGTCAGGAGGTTACTGAGAGAAAACAACCGGAGAACAGTTACATTTTTGTTAAATATTGAAGTCCATAGTTAGAGCATAAAGAGCATCAGTCCATGCACTTTCCTTCACTGAACAGAAAAGCAAGAAGCTGAAAGGAGAATAAATACCAGTGTGGTCTTTTTGAGATCTATCTCCTGCTGCAAGGAGAGAGGAACATCTGTCCCTCCAGGTACTCCTTCAGCATTCCCTGCACTCCCATATCAGGAGTATAGTTTGGGTTTTGCAAAATAAAATGCACATCTGTGATGCTGCATAATATTTTATGATCCAGCTCATGAAAATTGGGATCTGGAAGGCTTCTGCATTCCCTCTGCAACCTCTTGAGTAAAAGCAGCAATCACCATATATTGCAGAATATTGATCAGGTACTGCGGTCAGGTTGGGTTTGCATGTGCCTACAGGGAAGAATCTCCCAAAGAATGAACTGCAATTCTTAGTGGCAGTTTGGAAGTACAGCTGGAAGTGTCAGGAGAAGAAAGGCTTGGGACACTGTCAAATGGATTAATCTCATTTATAGCACCAAATACGTCAAAAGCCTCTAGTACCAAATCAATCCTTCACACAGCATTTTTGCTCAAACTTAATCCTAAGTCTTTTAACTTTCCATCTCTGTTTTACCTCAATGGCTGCATGCGTTTGTTTTTGTAGGGACTCCCTTAAGGTGAGAATGTGTACTTAAATGCTTGGAAAAGCCTTTAGTATGGCAAGTTGAAGAAGGTGCTGCTAGCATTCAGCATAGGTCTCTTTTTCTCCCAGTACAGTAAACCTAATTTATGGTAGGGCCAGCTTTTCCCCAGTAAGGAATGGTCAGCACAGGGAATTTCCTTTATCTGTTCCTTATCAGAAGGGAAGGGAGACACATTTTTTCAAGTGAAGTCATCCAGTCACGCCCAAGCTCCTGGCTGAGACCTGGTTCTGCTTTACCTTTATCTTCTCTGCCTTGCCAGTCACTGCTGCTTTATAAAACCATACCTATTGTTTCAGGGTAGTTTTATTAATTGTCCTGTAAACCCTTTTTTTCTTGCCCTTGAGGACACTGGCATATCCTTCTCTCTTTTCACATCCTGCTGAATTCGTTTCCAGGGATAGCTAATGCAATTACACTTAAATGAACTTGCTGAACATTCTAACCAACTTTGTTGGTGCCTGCAGTCCCATGGGTGCATCTATGGATGAACGAGCAGAGCCAATTTATTACTCTGGATTTACCTTTTAAATTTTTAACTGTTTGTTCCTTCTGGTAATTCTTCCTTTCTGCCTTTGCTTCCATCAGTGAAAATGTGCTGCTTTTTCACATGCACATTTTTAGTCTCCATCTCTTCTTTTGCTCATCTGAACTTCGTCCACCCTCCCAACTGATCATGTCACAGGCCCTCTTACGATCACAGCTTGGGATGTTTTTCTCCCCTTTTAAAGATCAGAGGCATGAAACATTTGCAGCTCTTTAATTCCAGCACAAAATTTTCTATTTTTTCTTTTAAACTTCCTTGTGGGAAGAACCAGTGACAACAAGCTCTGATCTGCAGCTGGTAGCACGGTAACTGCAGTTAAGGTTTGCCCAGGATACAATTCTCAGCTGTCTGGCTTTTACAGCCCATCATAAATCTTTTTTTTTTCTTTTTTAATCCTCACAAACCTGGCATTGCCATATATTTTCTGAATGTGCCAACAGATTGTGAGACAAGAATGTTGCTGTGCTAAAGAGGCAGGTCCCAGCACATGCACACACAGCTGTGAGTGGCTGGAGAAGAGGGTAGGGAAGAGCAGAGCAACACTGGGAATTTGCTCAAAATGACTGTTTTTGCAAAGTAGAGGCATTGTGATGAAGGGAATGCATCATTTCTGCACTGAAAGAGGTGAGAAATAAGGTTGTGTCAGGGTTCTGTGTTAACAGAAATTGTGAGGGTAAGACACAGGACAAGACTTTTCTGTCCGGGGCTCTGGTTTGCTCACGGCAGAACAGAAACGATGGATCAATGATTTGAGCTGAACTGGGATGATTCCTGCCCAGGCTGCCGCAGTGCTATTGGGGCACAGAACTTAATTTCTCAATGATTGCCATTTATAAAACACTTGAATAGATTGGTATGAGGAAAATACATAAAAGATCCTCCTGAAGAGCTCGAGCACTTCAGTAACTGGGAGCAGTGTAAATACTTTGCAAATCCTTGAAACTGGCTATGGTGTGGAAATGCCTCATTATTGTCCCTGTTTCCCTAGAAACATAACTAGCTTTAAACTCCTCACTCCTCTATCATTCCAGAACTCTTATGATAAGGCAAATCAGGGAATAAAGTACCTGAGATAGGAAAATAAACCAGTTTTTCTTATCGCGTGATTAAAGATTGTGTGGGAAGGAAGGCTCAGTTGGGGCACCAAGCCCTACGGAGCGCAAGTCAACTCACTGGATGTACTTTCACACTTCCTTTAACCTGTTATCTGGCTGGTAAATCTCAGCAAGGTATGATTGGGCTGGAAACTATTATTTGAGAGTCAAAACATCCAACTGACAGGAGGATATGTTCCAAAAGTCAGGTTTCTGCAGGCAGCAGCAGAGGCAGAGCAGGGGCCTCTGCCAAACCCCGAGGGACTGAACCTGTCCCGGGCTCGGGGGAGCAGTGGCTGTTGGCCACTTGCCACGGCCTCTGCACGCTGCTGGGATTCATGCTGAGGGAGCAGGCCTGAGGCTATCCACAGGGATCTTCCCATACGCCACATGGAAAATTCCTACTCAGAAATAAATCCTGGACTTGGGAGAGACACAGAGGAGATGGGGCTCACAGCACAGAGCTGAGCTGTTTTATTCTGATCCTGTCTGTAAAACATTTGTATGTCTATTGTTTATATCTATGTGCTCATATATTTACATGCACATATTTGTAGATATAGACTTATAGATTATTATTTCTCTTTCTAATTTTATAAAAGTATATTCTGATCATAGGGGTAAGCCACAGCTTCCAGTAAGGGCAGAGATTTTACTGTGCAAGCCTTAAACACATGTTTTGGATCTAATTAGAAAACAAGGAGCTCTCTTAGTACCCTCCTGGTGGATCCTTGGATTTGGGCTTTCCTGATCCTGCTGGTGATTCATGCTCAGTTTTTCTTGACAGGAATTTTCGCATTCTGCAGATCTCTGGTTGGGCTCAGTGAGAAAATCCAACTGTTTCTCTGTGAGGGCAAGCCCTGTAGCCGCTGGTTTGTGGAGCTGCTGCCAAGGAGGTGTTTTAAACACTTGGTTCTCATGGCAACTCTCGGCCCATGGAAACCCCTTTGGAGCCCTGGTTCCGGCTGCCCTGGCTGGCCACACAACTTTGAGGGAACAAAAGGGGATTTCTCACTACTCTAACAGTTTGTGCCACTTTTGAAAAGGAGTGTTTTCCCCATGTTTGTGAGTACCAGGTAAGTCCCTTCCCGGACAGTCCTGGCTGTTACCTTAGTATGTCTGGTTTTCCACCAGACTCTGACACCCATATTCAGCTTTAAATCTTCTTTTTATTAGAAACGGAGGCCTGTGCCCACTGTCTGTATTTTGGGCAGCCCACTGCCAGCAAAGCAAGTGACTGAAGTGCTTGCTGAGTGCCTTTTCATGCTTTCTTAGTGGATTCAGCTTTAATAACGGATAAAATCTAATGACATGATTTCCAACAGCATTTTCGACGGAAAGGAGTTGTTGGCATTTGTTTAAAATCTTTGCATGTGTGTGAGTGCCGTGAACTTTTGGGTATGGCCGTGATTTTCGATAGTCTGACATCAGGTTGTGGGAAAGAACTGAACTAAGACTGGGAATGTTGTCAGAAAACGTTGATTACTGAGGCTGTGGGTGCCTTTGATCCCAGCCCTGTGTGGGTTGCCAGGGCTGGGAGCACAGGTGCGTGCCAGGGAATGGTGTTCCCTGGAGCCAGGCTTGGCGGAGCCGCGGGAGCGTGGGCTCCCAAACTGCGCTATTAAGGAGTAATTGCAGCGTGCAGAAACCTCTCTTTAGGCGGTACTAAAACAGCTCTGAGAGTCAGCTCCAGTGCTCCTGAGACTACGTGTTCGCTGTCACTTGTCCTTTATCATGGAATCGTGGAATGCTTTGGGTGGGAAGGGACATTAAAGCTCATCCAGTTCCACCCTCTGCCACAGGCAGGGACACCTTCCACTAGAACAGGTTGATCCGAGCCCCTCCAACCAGGCCATGAGCATTTCCAGGGATACAGCAGCCACGATGTGGAAATACTTAAAGAAATTCCAAGGTTTGTTGGGATTAGCACTCCAGAGTGTTATATATGATGTGAAACCTAACAGAAATTGTTACAGAGAAAAAGAATTTTCCTGCATGAATCCTCATACTTGCTTAACTTGGCTGCTGCTATTTTTCATGGTTATGGTGGGCTGGTAAATGTCAGAAATATCACAAGAGCAGCTTCCTTTCCTCTCGCTTTTTGTTACAGGCGCAGTGAGTCAGAGTTTCTTTTCTCATTCCTTGAGTCAGTGGTGGGCCGAGAGGGAAATCTGCCTTGTCACCTCCGTGGTTCCATTTCCTTGTAGCCAGGAGGGCCAGAGCCCGGCAGGACTGGGCACAAAGGCACCAGGAGTAGTGGTGGGCTGCCAAACCTGTCCATACCCGACAGCTGCCTTTACAGATGGAAGCATCTGCTGTGGGTCTAAATCCTGCAGGAATGACATAGTCCTGATCCAGAGTGAAGTCCCTCAGAGAACTCAGTCCACTGAATTCTGGTTCTTGTCTTGAATTTCTCTCCATACAGCCATTTCCCCCTCTTATCTTCATCAAACCGCCTGAAAATGTTGTATTATCCAGTTGGAGATGATTAATTTCCAGAACTGGGCCAGAATCCACGGGATTTGGGGCCTTGGGAAGTGGGAGCGGCACAGAGCGCCCCCTGCAGGCCCAGCTGTTAAGCACAGCCATCCATCCAAGGCGTGAAATAAAAATAAAAACGTGCCGATTTTTGTATTGCTGAAGCTATTCTTTCCTTGTGCGAACCGTGTCCAAGGAGTGAGGCTTTAATTTAATTTTGAGAGTGTTTTGAGCAGTTTGTGTCACAAATCCTACTTGGTATTTCCTGAATTGCCATCAGAGGATGCCAGGGAGCCGAGCTGAATGGACGGACACACTGTCTGTCACCCACAGATAAATCCTGTCCTTCGCTCCGAGCTGTGGGACACGTCACTGGAGCAGGATGAGGCCCAACCACAGCATTCCCTCATGCTGGCACTGCAAACGTGTCCCACCTAAAAGAGAGCAGAAGGGAAGGAGATTCGAGAATGTTCCCAACAGACAAAGCACAAATGGCTCCTTTCTGGGATTACAGACATTCTTCCTAGTTAAACTGTGCCTAAAGAAGGTATTTGATCCCAAAGTCCATTACAGCTGGCTGGTGCTGAGGGGGTTTGGGATAGTCAGCATTGGTCGATAAGAGAGAGGAGTAAAAGGGAGCGTAAGGCAGAACAGTCTCTGTTACTTGCACAGAACAGAAGAGTCCTGCTGTGACTCCAAGGAGAGGCAGTTCTGCTTTGACTTTACAAACCTTTGTTTCCCAGGGAAGTAGTTTCTCTGACTCATCTCTTTCCTGCTGTGCAGAGAATTCAGCTTGGATTGCAACATGGAACAGTCTGATGTCTTTTAAAATAATACCTCGTTATCCAAAACGATGATGTTTTTACCTGTCCTGACAATTGTTGCAAACCAAAGTGTAAGCGTAAAGCTGTGTGACAGGATAAGAAATGTCGGTGATTTAGGAGGTGTTCAGGGAACAATGAAGCCTCTGAGACCCACCCAGGGTATGGGACAGGGCGGCAGTGGAGTCACTCCCCTGCTATGTGGCTGACCCTGTTCAGCAGCTTCCTCAGCCCTGCAAACCAAACACTGAAAGGCAGATTTGTAAGTTTGAAATGGCTGAGATGTTTCACCCGTTTTCTTCCTCTGTTGAGCCCAAATAAGGTGAATGTGGTGCATGAAGTGGGGCGGGTTTAGTAAAAAAGCTTGAACCTTGCCTGCACCATGCCATTCTGCACCCAGAGCTCCGACAACGTGGAGCTGGGAATGACCCTATGGAATAAGGGAACACACTCCTCTGTTTGGAACTATCAGATAAAAGACCTGAGCTCAGATTTTCCAACATGGCAGGAGGAATAATCCCAACAACTGAATGTTGGGTTAGTTGAGCTTTCATACCCCTCCCTCGTTTCCTGATCTAACCCTTTGCTTTAATTGAACAAGATTAGACAGAGCTCTCATCCAGAAGCTGGGAAAGGGCTTCCTGGATAGGATTGATTTCTCGTTCCGTGACTCAAAGGGAAGTGGTTTTGATTTGACTAAATTTTAATGAAATTTTGAGGTTAATTAATCCTAATTTTTCACTTCAGCTGCTGAATTGGCAAATCAGCTACTTGCACTTCCCTTGCAATATATGCTATGAAAAAGGGGTTCCCCCACCCCTTTCTCTTCCCCATAGGTGTCACCCTTGAGTTTAGTGTGGATGTGTTTTTTCACCTCCAGGATTTTATCCAGTCATCGTAAGATTTAGGATTCACATATTACTTTGGAGCCATATTACATAATTCACACAACCTTAATTTCTTTGTGTATCTCACTTGTTACACCTAAATGTAAATACAATATTAAATATACCAAACAGACTGCTGGACACAGAGTTTTCTTTGCATTGCAGAAAGGTAAAGCTTTATTCGAGGCATTGTTGTGCAGTAGAGTACCAAGTGCACTGCAGAGACCTGTACGTGAGCACAGTGATCACAGTGATGGACAGCATGAAAAGGGAGAAGTAGATAACTTTAGGAAAAGCCCAGTAATTATTAATTTTGACTTCACGAATAACATGTGGCGAGCAGTCGGTGCGTGGGGTACGTCATAGAGCGGGTGGGCTTTGTGTTACCACGTTGTGGGCCAGGCTGCTCCCAGGGCACCGACTGGATCAGGGGAGCCCAACGCGTCGGTGGTATCTCAACACACTCTTGACTGCCCTGTGGAAAGAAAGAAGAAACCATTGCTCCGACAGGGAAACCAAGAGTCTCTTTGCAGCACTGACATTTCAGACTCATCCACTATTTAAATACCCGTTTGTTAGCAAAAGCACGGGAAAGGAGCTTAACCTGCCTCTGGAACTGGAGCCAAACCACTTAGAAATGAAGTGCTTTGATTGTGAATGGTTTAATCCCTGCTGCAATTGCAGATGTGGAAGCCATAGCACAAGGTTGGTACAAAGAGGAAAAGGGATGAAACACAAAATGTGGAAGCCATAAGTTTGGATCCTCTTTGGAAGATGTTTCTTACCTGCTTTGTCACTAGATTGACCGTGACAGTAGGAGCTAGAAGAGTAAGAGTGGGAGGACATTCCTCCTCCTTGGAGAGCTCCTTGAGACGATCTGTGAAAGGAAAGGAGTTTTAATGAAGGGAAAAGTAAATACATACTGACATCATATGCAGTGCAGGTAACAGCTCAGCTTTTCCTGGATCTTGCAAATATATTTTTCTATATATTTCTTCATTTCATTCCCTTCAGTCGTATTTTCCTAGAAAACTGTAAAAGCACGGACAGCAAGAGACTGTTGCAGTATAATTCTTGTACTCTCACAGTCCAGCTGTGCTTGTTCCTCTGCTGACAGAAGGAACTTCATTACAGTTTGGTTTGGCACAGTGATTCCTCTCATGGAATTCACTCCACACAAACAGGTCAAGAGGAACTGATTAACTCAAAACCTGTCAGTAACAATCTCCTGTGTTTCCCTTGGTGTTTGATGTGCTTATGAAGTTTCTGATAGACACATTTCAATGCAAATGCCGTGAAAAAAAGCTGCCGAATTTACATTTCAGCTACAGACAAGTAAAATATTCTGCTGTGTCTTCCATGAGTGCCAAGAGAGAAAAGCTTGTGATAGAATTTGTGCCCTTATTTGCAAACAGAGAACGTACACAAGATCCTGCTGCCCCTCCTGCAGCAGTGCCCGGTACTGCTGGATCTCCTGCTCCAGGCGCATCTTGATGCCCAGGAGCATCTTGTACTCCTGGCTCTGACTCTCCACCTCACAGCGGATGCTGGCCAGCTCCTCCTCGACGCAGTTGATCTGCCCCTGGATTTGTTGCAGCATGCGGCCGTAGCGAGACTCAGTTTCCGACAGGGAGTTTTCCAGAGAGCTTTTCTGGAAGGGCAAACACAGGAGTTGAGGAGCAGAGTTCCACGGCTCCCTGCCCGTGCCAAGGAGGGAAGGGCCCGCAGATCCTGCCCACGTACCGTGCTGAGCTGCGCCTGCAGTTCAATCTCCAGGTTCTGCATCTCGCGCCTCAGCTCGGACAGCTGGTGGCTGCTGGTCTGGATGTCCTGGCTGCTGGAAGTGACCTGCTGATTGACTTCTTGGATCTGCGGAGTCAAACCCCAGAGACGCTTTGTGAGGCACAGCAGCTCCTCAGGGAGCAGATTTGCTGAGTGAGAAAAGGGAGCCTCTCCCTTTCAGGCAGTCCCGGTACCGGGGTGTCAGGGCTGTCCCACCAAAGGAGACTCCACTCTGGGCATTGCTACGTACCTTCACCTCATACCACTGCTCCACCTCCTTGCGGTTCCTTGCAATAATCTCCTCGTATTCATTTCTCAGGTCATTCAGGGTCTTTGTCAAGTCTTCTCCAGGGGCAGCATTGACCTCCACGCTCACATCACCACTCGTTTGGGACTGGAGCTGCCTCATTTCCTGTGGGGAGTCGAGGGAGAGACACAAGAGCACACACAGGTCATTTGTTGTGCTGGGGACTGTGGGCAAATCAGTACCAAGGCACAAAGGAACGACAGTCCTATGGCATAAGGTGGAATTGACTTGATGTGTGATGGTGGGAACCGTGAAGAATCAATGGATTATGTCTTTGGCAGTGCTGTCTATCATTGGATCGTACCTCCTCATGGTTTCTCTTCAGAGCAATCAGCTCATCCTTCAGGGACTCCAGCTCAGATTCCAGTGAAGACCGAGAGGAAGTGAGACCATCCAGGATGTTTCTCAGGCCATTGATGTCAGCCTCCACAGTCTGACGGATGACCAGCTCATTCTCATACCTGTACCAAAGGAAAGCAAAGCATTGCACATTCATTTCATTACAACACGTAGGCTTGATCATACCACTTTAGGCAGGGTATCATCCACTTGCATTCACGAGTCTCATAAAATCCATGACAAAAAGAGGCAAGGTTCACAGAGAAGTACTCACTTCATTCGGAAGTCATCGGCAGTCATCTTGCTGTTATCGATGTCCAGAATCATTCTGTTATTGTCCACAGTGGCAGAAATGATCTGAAAAAGGGGAAGGTGGACAGGAGTCTTTTTGTGTTCTAGATTTCCAGGACAAGCAGAAAGAAGACACAAAGCTTTGGCAGAGCGTTACTGCTGGTCTTGAAATTGTTTTATGGAGTAGTGCAGGGGCCACAGAAAGTTCTTGAATTGCCATGGCACAGGGACTGATGTGTGCAAGGTTTTGGCTTTCCCAAGATTTTGATGGAAGCGTATATTGATGGGAGAAAGAACAGAAGAACATTTATGCTGGGAAATGGCCAACCCCGATGAGTTCTGCGCTCTGCGTGTAGGAGGCAGTGTGGGCTTTGCCCCTGATGCTGTAAGTCATCGCATTATGGAAAAAGTTGATTGTAATGAAAGACCCCGGTCCTTCCACCTGGTGTCTGTCAGAGTGTGCAGGGACAAAGGGAGCCCAGATCCTGCCATCTGAGCAGGGGCTTTGGCTTTGCACCTCATCCAGCTGAACTGGGTGGGAGCAGAGGGAAGCACCGCGAACCACACACGGCTGGTTTGGAGCCACCTGCACAACGTGGGATGTGCGTTCTGTGAGCCAGCGTGTCTGTGGCTGGTGCAGCTCCTGGTGCCTCGGGCTGTGTCCCCGGAGCACGTCCCTGCTGCCTGTGGGTGCTGTGAGGGTTTGCTCAGCCGGGGGATGGGAGGTGCGGCTCAGCAGGTTTGTGCCTGCAGTGCACCGGCACGGCCGTCCCGCAGGCGGTAGAGCCCGGGGCTGGGGATGGAAGGAGGAGGAAGGAGGAAGGAGCAAAGAGGAAAGAGGAAGGCCTTCGAGGAGAGAAGAGCATGTGGGAGATGGAGGCACGTGTGGCGGGACGAGCCTACCTGATTTTGGAGTTGTTCGATGGTCTGGTAGTAGGAGCTGTAGTCCTTGGAGACGCTGGGCGCTTGTTTCCTGTACCACTC
>VZTA01025044.1:257600-299023 GCA_013398855.1 Mohoua ochrocephala | reverse complement strand
CCATACCCTGACTTCATGGTTACAAAACAGGTACAGGCCGTGTCAAGCCTCTGAAGGGGGGGAATGATGCCTTAGGTTTTAATTTTTATATTTTTCAAATCCTATACTACGTGATGTGTAACTCTGAAGTTTCTTGTGGCCTGGTAGCTGCTGTTCTCTCATGCTGGTTAGACACAACAAACCTCTGCAGGCTTCCACTTCAAGGACACCAGGCCCAAAATGTGTCAACTAAAAGCCTCTAAAGGGGGGCAAACTTGGGGTAATTACATCATGAACTGAGGTTATAATTGGAGAATTGCAAATGAACCAAACTTATAAAAGTGTGAAGAACCTGTGACCCGGGGTCAATCTTGGGTGTAGCCTTTTGACTGCCCAGGGTGCACCTTTGAAGGCCCTTCAAATAAATACCTCCTTTTATTCCCTTATTCTTGTCTAGTCTCTGTGTTTTAGGTGAGCACTCAAGGCATCAGTGCCACCATGCTGCCATCCAGCCTCTGCTTTTCCACAGCTTTGAGTTAGAGCTGAAGCACCTGAGGAGTCCTGGCAGTGACAAGTAGCACCTGATAGCCAACAGCCGTGTTAGCCCCTTTCTGGCTCTTGGAGCAGTGAGCCTGGGTCTGGAGCAAACCTTGCTGTATCAGATCAAAGTTAACATTGTCATCCTATGAATCTGGGCCAGCCTGTCTGTATTGTTTAGGGTCCATGCTCTCAGTTCACTTGGCTGACAGCAAGAGCCCTGTGTTACTGAGAAACTTTTCCGGAAGAACTGGGCATTTGGTATGATCCCAGCTGCTTTGAGTGTGCTGGTGTATCATGGACTGTAAACATTTCTAGCAACATACACAACATTTCGAAATTAAGATCAGTTTTATTATATTGCAGGCTGCTATTACGCAGTCTGTACTCTTCAGCTGACCACTAATGCTACTCTTTGACCTGCAATTCAAGAGCACATTTTCAGTGTCTTGTCTTTCTCAATGTTTAAACTCAGCTCATTTTTGTGTTATTTTAGAGCCAATATCTGCTCTATATCCAGTCCTATGTGCTTAGTCTTATCAACTATAGAGCTAATACATTGTTTATAACAGAAAATCAAGGTGTTTTCCTTCTGCCCCAGTAAAGCCGATAAAGCTGTAAACTCTTTTCTCACACTGTAATCTCTAGCATCACAGTGTGACAAGTCAGCTTTGTTTATGAAAAAGGTCCCTTTTTTTTTAGAACTGGTTCCCTCCAGTTTTAATGTATGTGTTCTGGCAGTGCGGGGTGATCCACGGTGGAGGACTAAGCCATTCTAAAGTTGGCAGCACCACATGCAGAAATGTTCATTTGCACATCACCTAAAATATGACTTCAAGACAAACCACCATTGTATAATATCTGCCTACATGCTTAATGTTGTATAATTATTTCCAGTACACTGAGTATCATGTATAATTACTTCCAGTATACTTAATACGAAAAAAAGCTTCTCTGAACATACAGGCAGTACTTTGGATGATGTTATTAGTTTACTCCGTACCCATATCCCCAGCTCCAAGACTTAACTAGGTTTCCTGAACAGTCCAAAAGAAGTTGTTGAGGGAAAAGGCTGATGTACCTGTAATTTGGTAAGTTGATCAGAGGAGAGTATGTGACTTGCAACCTGCACAGCAGGGAGCTGTTTCACATGTTCCTGCCTTTCTCCACAGAGAATAACTCACTTTGTGTTTTGCATAGCTGCAAAGCTATTCAAATCAGCTGCCACTAAATCTAAATAGAGTAGCTTGGCTCTTTGAGAATATACCCACTGGGAGAGATGAAAGATATGTAGACTCATAGGTGAGGCCACTCCTACAGAATCCTTTCTTTTACTGGCTGTCATTAAAAGTAATAAGTAATAAGCAGACGTCTTGTGATGAGGCTGTTATTAGAAGGAAGAAAGAAAGATTTGTTTTACTTCATGAATCATCTGCAAAAAATTTTTAAAGCAGCTTTGTTCAAGGTTTGATTTGATTGTTGAGCTGGCATTGCTGCATATTGTGTTATTCTCTGAGTAAAATGAACAGGCTTCAAATGAAACAATCCACTTTCAAAGTTTTGGAATGGTATGTTTGGTAGGCAAAAAAATTTTTTTTTTTTTTTGATCAAAATTTTATGCTTCCAGGTCTATAATTTATGATGTGCACTTGTGTCCAGTATAATTGACTCAGGTGAGCAGCAGATGCAATAATTGCTTCCTTTTGAGTGAGGAGGCCTCCAGGCATTTCCTGAGGCACTGGAGAGATCTGTGCTCAGGCAATTATTTCTTGATGCAGAAAGTCTTGCTGACTAGCAAGTTGGAATAAATGATCTGTCTGGGGGGAGAAGGAAGTCAGGACACTGAAAAGATTCAAGTGAAGGATCTCTGATGTATCTTCCAGTTAAAGCCTTCCTGCTCTGCATTGAGCAATACGATTAATGGAGACTTAATTCTGGTCTGACTAATAGTGCTTATTCCTCTCCAAGCTAACTTCTCAATTAGGGTATGAAAGACACTGTTGTGGCTTGTCAGTATAGCTTTAAAATTTCTTTTTCTTGTTGTTGCTTGATGTAGAAATGACTGTTGTAGCATTAAGTTATGTCATGAGTCTGAGTGGTACATTTCTAGGATTTTTTTGGGGTGAATTTTCATTGATAACAATTGGTTTTGAGGGTTGCAGTTTTTCACTTTGGAAAGGATGAATTGTGCATTTCAGTCTATAAAGTTTCATGCATTTATGTAAAAAGTGAATATATTCACATTGTTTCACCACTTCGGTCTGTATTAGCATGTTCCTTTTGCAAGGACCTTGAATTTCTCATATCTGAGTAGCCCACATATTCTTTTGCTGTGTCTGCGCACAGGACGTGATTATGGTGCCTTGACTGGCTCAGGCATATCTAATCATCCCGTGAATGCTGCTGGCAGTAGTAGCAGTTGTAGAGTGTGAATTATTCTGTGTGCAAATTGCCGAGCTGCTCCCTCTCAGAGTGGTCTGGCACGGTGGCTGATGCCCGTTGCATTCTGTTCGCCTTTCCTCCTGCCACTACCAGTTCCCTTGGAAGTGCACTCTCCTACCAATTCAGCTGTCACCGTGTCCAAATCTATCCTAAAGAGGCTCTCTGATGACATCCACAAGATATGAAGTGTTCCAAAGAAAGCAAGAACTTCCAAGTTACTTTCCAGTTTCTTTTCTTTCCAGCATCTTCTAAGATGGAGACTCTTTATTATAGGATTATCTTTATATTCCTTCCTATAGGCTGACCTGTGGGGTTTTTTTCTTAGAAGATAACTGTGTAATGTAAAACAAAAGAATGCCAGGGCTCAATAGCAAAGCCGAAGACTGACTACCTTCTCGTCCTCTGCACGCCGAGCTGTTGTCTTTAATGCATCACTCTGTTCATTGTATCAGAAGCAGTGAAATTCATTTTTAGACATAAGAAAAACAGAGGCTGAGTGCAAAGTCCTTCCAAAGACTTTGTTGATGATTAAGCTTTACAAAAGCTTGAATTCAGTGTGCATTTTAACAAAGCAACTGAGTTCCTTGGTTACTTGAATTCCCACCACAGGCAGGAGTGTGGGTGTGTGCACTTTTTTTGCACACATGTATCCTCTTGAAGGACAATATACCAAAAAGTCCTAACTCCATCATCATCTCCTGAAAAGAATCCACAAACCCACAAATATTAGTTGAATGTGAGTTGGAACATTCAAAACTTAGTTGAAAAGCAGAATAAATAAATCACGTTTTTCCCTTTAGCAACTGTGTCATCTTCCTTGCCACACTCATGCTGTAGCATATTTTTTACATAAAAAAGTTTAGCAGCTAAGAATAAAGTACTGATTCTTAGTGAAAAAAATAGTAGAATTCCTAAGTAAGATGCATTAGCAGAAGCTTTTATATCTATTTTAATACCAGTTTTTAGCCTTCAGTTTTTTACAGGCTGGGAAATAAAAGCAGAGCCAGTGAACTGCACTGCCAGCTACACCCCAGGCCACCAAAAGCCAGAGGGGCTGTAGCACTGTCTTGTGCTCCTGCCTTGGAGTGGGCCAGGGCAGGTGGCCTGGGCTCAGTGGTCCCACTTGGAGGCATATTCCTCTGCCAGGCAGCGACCTAGAGCCACAAGCTTTTCCCATCCTGGAGCAGTTTGATGTGCCTAAATGTAGTGAAGTCTCCCTGCCAGAGAAAACAGACATCTGAGAGCTGCATAGATACCATATATGAATTTGATTCTTCCATACCCCCATTCCTTCAGGTCAGGTCCAGCTCAAGATACTAAACTGCCACAGTATTAAATCTGCAAATCTGTAAATACCACAAATTTCCCAAGACAGGATCTGTTTTTTTCCCCCTTTGTGTATTTGTTCATTGCCTGGCAGCTTGTGTGTTGCAGTTCTGTCTGCTTTCATCCTTCAATATTGTTACTGCAGTGTAAGTTAATGTTCCTGGTGGGAGTAGTCAATATTTACAAGATTGCTCATCGTGTAGGCTTTTGGTCAGGTAACAATGAACCAAATGGAAATAATCCTCTTGCGTTTTAAAGGGCCATATCGCCAAATCTTTAATTACAAAGTATTTTCATTTCTTCTACTTCATACTGTATAATTGATTTTATATGGAGTATAAAGTTCTGTTGAAAACTTGAAAATTATTGGAAATGCATTCCCCTTGTCTCTGTGAATGAAATTGGTTGGTTGGTGATTTTTAAAAGAATTTAGACAGAGATGAGTGCTACATCAAAACCGTAAGCAGAAACCGTGGCAAAAGAGAACATTTAGAGAGAAGCTCAATATTTGCTGTGACATACCCTTTGAAGGTTACTGTTAACACCATTCATACCTCCTAGGTGTTTCCACCAGATCAGTACTTCTCGGGGTCTCTTCCAGAGGCAAGTTACAAATGTTTTGGAGACTCCATTTCAAAGAGAAATCAAACATAAGATACTGAAAATATCTCTTGTGAAATTTCTCTAGGTGGACTAGTTGATAAAATTTTAACAGTTGGCCTAGTACTTAGAATTACAGCACTTTGTAATATGTTGCTGTTATTTATAGCATGGCTGAGGAACTGGTAAGTGGTCCTGTGTACAAGCAGAGGAACAGAGATGTCAGGCTGCTTTGTGAGGGATACAGAAGGCTTAATTTGAATACCTGAAATAATTATTGCTTACCTTACTGTAGGCTTCCAGCTCTAGGGGTTGATGCAGTTCTCTTTGAGTAAGAGCTTCAGTTTCCCATAAAGTGTGCCATGGAATTACTGCATAAGAAACAGTAGTGACAGCCTGCCAGGGATGCTGGCAGTGGAGAGTGACAAGCCTGCCTTCGAGGAGAGGCAGCCTGTGGGTTGCAGAGGGCTTTGCAGGCAGCTACACAGCTTCCCTCCATGCTGTGCCCCACTGCCGTGCCCCCCTTCCAGTGGGGACCCCCAGGCAGTGAACTGGGCAATGGTTTGTTAGATATGGTTCCTGTCCTGCTCTCTCTCATCCAACTGCATTTATTATGTAGCTAACAGGAACCAGGAACTGGTTAGTGGCATCCCTGCCCTATGGCAGCCTTTAAGCACTCATGAAACAGCATAATTGGTGGGCTGCAACCCCACAAGGCATTTAATGCAGAAACACCAGTGACTGAGAAGTGGAAGGGGGAGCACTGGGTCAAAGAGGACTGTTGGAAAGGTCAGGACTGCTGAGGGATGTGTTGGTCCGAGCTGTATATTCCCTGGCAAACCCCCGATGTCAGACTCAGAGATGGATGATGACCTACTTATTTCCCTGCGCAGAAGGTCAGAGGAGCAGGTAGATGAAGTGTGTAGGTAGATGAAGTGTGTACTGTGTCCTCACCTCTTCTTAGACTTGTTGCCTTGGGAGGGCTGACAAACCGTATTCTCCTGGCCATTCACTAGCTGATACTGAACCTATGATGATAAAGTAAGAAATGCAAAAATGTAAAAAGCTTTTAAAATAGTGAAATGCCTTCATATAATCGAGTACGTATTTCTAACCTTGCTTTGCACAAGGTTCATGTTTCAGTTGCTTATATTCCCTGTTTCGGCTCAAGCTCTCTAATATATATATGCATAGTAATATATATATGCATTCAGGAAGATTTTTACTTCAAGGAAGAAACAGTTAAACCTGAGCAGGTGAGGTAAGAGTTGGAACCCAAACCATGCTTGCATTACCAAATTCCCCAAGGCTCCATTGTTCTAGTATTTGAGGTTTATAGAAAATAACTGCCTGGTTTCTCTCCTATGCCTGTAAATGATTATATGCCTCACATTTCTAACCTCTCCTGATACTGCCAGTAACAGCAATACAGCCTCCATGTGGTAACCCAGTTGTTCACATCTGTAACTTCTTTAATCTTTGTCCAAATTCCCATTTCTGCCAAAGAATGCATCAGGCACCAAGATAAGACTCAGGGAAATGTAACCCTTGCCCCAAATAACCTGTCATGAACTGTAATGTTTTATCACAAGAACTGTACTTTGCACAGTTGTGTAAAAGAGCAACCATCTGCCTGCCAAACCTGCAGCGCTCCCACGCTCCATGGCGCTGACACCAGGATTCCCAGGTTTTGCCTTGTTGGATTAGCTGCTGCCAGCTGGTTCTTTCCAAAGCCACGGCTGTTGGGTAGCAGCACCAAGGCAGCATTGTTGGGTTTGTGCCCTGCATGGTGCAAAGGGGCAGAGAAGGTTGCAAGGTTCCCTCAGTGCAGGCTGTTGGGGGCATACACCAGCAGAGCGAGAAGGAAGAAGGAGTAGATACAGCCAAAAGATTCCACGCTTGAAATAATTCAGTCTAATGTTAAGTTATAACCTCCCTTTTAGTGTATGTATGGGTGCAGGTTTTGGTCATGTGGATCACTCCCTGAGAAACCTTTGTTCTTCTCAAATTTCTCATGACTCCAGTCTGCTCTAATCTTCTTTTTCATAAGAGCTGTATAATTCTATGGCACTTCACCAAGGAAAAGGCTTTAACTCTATCATGAAATAGTTGTTCAAATTCCAAGGTAGAAACCTGTGTATTACTACATGTAAGAGAAGACTGAATTTATTAATAAGCCTAAGCATGTTCCAGGCATCTCGAGTAAAACACGCTGTTAGCTAGCTCAGCAAATACTAGTGAGGCTGAAATGCCAATTTGCAAATAGACCAGCTATATCAAGAAAGATGACATTGGTCTTCTATTGAATAGTTCAGGTATTTGAATAATTTTACATTCCATTTTTATCCTCCTTTGGCAGCTTGCATTTCTGGATAGAGCTTCAAGTACTGAGAAATGGGTGGAATATAAGCTGAATAGATCTGCTTTTTCCCAGTGAGAAACTGAGTTATGTGAGGGAACTGCGCCCAGCTGCTGTCTCACTGCTGCTTCCACATGCTGCATAAACACCACTGTTGGAAGTAGCTATGGATCATGGGCTGCAGGGTCTTTGGTAGTGTTACCACACTTGTTTCTCAGGCATTGTTGTAGAAAGAAAGATGTGGTCCTAAATGACTGCCCTAGGTTACAATGTAAGGTGCATGTATTCTATTATCACCTTCACAGCTGTTAAAGCAGGTGGGGCAGTGCTCCTTATCTCCTACCAGGACTCGTCCCTGATAACTCCGTCTACCTCTGGGTGCTATCTCTGTTAATGGGCTATCAAGGACCCACCGCATGACTCACAGAATTGCATCATCCCATTATGAGATGCTCTGCCCAGGGGGAAGAACGAAGCATTCCCACCTGGATAGAATCTGGGGTTTGGAACAGCACAAGCAGCCCTTACCTACTGGGTTCCCAGAGCACAAGAGCTACATAACCACCACTGGACCTTCAGAGGAGGACCAGACCTTTCTACAGGATCACTGCTTCAACAGAACCACTTCAAAGAGGACTGCAGCCACCACCCTGCCCGGCAGGGTGTCAGGCCATATCCTGACTCTGTCAGGTTAAGCCAGTGTTTCTGTATTATTGCCTTGTTATATACACTAGTAAAGAACTGTTTTTCCTATTTCTCACATAGTTGCCTGAAAGCCCCTTAATTTCAAAATTATAAGAATTCAGAGGGAAGGGGCTTACATTTTCCATTCCAAGGGAGGCTGCTGCCTTCCTTAGCAGACACCTGTCTTTTCAAACCAAGACAATGGCCCAGGAGGTTGTTGAGAGGTAAGGGATGGGTTCTCAAAGACAAAGATGCTACAACTAAACAGATGTGCAGCTCTCAAGGGATGGCTAAGTGCTTTGCAAACACCTCAGCAGATACTACTCAACATTTTAGGCCTCTAAAAATATTGAAAAGGTCGCTTTCTCTTGGCCTTCTTTATGTTCACCTTATCACATTATTGCTCAATCCTTTGAGCCAGGCTATATAATTACTGTCAGGCTGCAGATGGCTATTAGGAGAAGCCTGCAGGGCACATAACAAAGAATTAAAGTGTCTGCAGCAAAGCTGCCCAGGTAAAGTTACAAGTTTGGGCTGGAGATTGTCTAAGAGCTCATTTCCACATAAAGAGGTTCTGTGCCCTTCTCCCTGTCCTTCTTCTGCCTTGGCCTACCTCCCCTTACGTGCACTGGCTTGTGTTTCCTGACCCTGCACCAAGCCAACTCTAATTACTGGACTTGAGAAGAATATTAAACTGGAAAAAAGGTGAATTGTTTGTGATGGCATATGGAGTTGACTCACTCAAAGCATGAATGTACTGATGAGCACAAAGCTGATGCAAAGGATGTGACTAGATCTGGATCTGGGGAAAGGAAGAGGAGAAAAAGTAAACAAGAGCTTTATAACAATGGAAATCTGGTTAATATCCTTTGTGGTGAAGTGCCACTACTCCTGAATAACAAATGGCCAAATTCTGTTCATGCACAGTCCAGCATCATCCTGCACATACCTGTTATCTTTGTTTGTCATTATGGATTTGTCTCTCACAGAGTGGGTATAAGTGGATAAAGCTGGGACTGCAATATAACAGATCAGTCAGTGAGACCCCAGCAACAAGGCTTTGCTCTGAGGGAGGGTGGTCAATAATATTGGTATATTTTGTAATCTCGCCTCTCAGCTCTCTCCAGGAGATAACAATCTCTCTTGCCAGCTCCATGGGACCAAGGTAGGCTTTCTTTCTCCTTTTTTTTTTTCCCCTCATTTTTTTAGCTTTTTTTCCCCCTGTCATGAATTCTGGAAACAGATTGGCTTTCCGTCTTCCTCTCAAAAATCTGTGGAAAAGCAAGACAGCAAATTAATAAATGACAATGAAACGTACTGCCCATGAAAGATTGAACGAAATTCAGTTAGGAGAAAAGGAGGAAAGTTAATGGTTGGCAGCAACTAGTAATCACTCCAGCATTTCAAAGTTTTTTCCAGATTAACTGAAGACATTTTCTGATTCTGTTGAAGTCAAAGACAATATTTGCATTGGCTGCAGTTGGGGCAGTTTTAATCCCTTAAGTTTTGAACAATCCTGTTTTTCAATAATAAAGTATGATATTCTTTCAAAACTGGGTCAGTTATCTGACGTGTGGATTCATCATTCATTTTGACACTTATCTGATTGTACCTTCATTCCTCTGCTGAGGTTAATTTAAAAGAAAAGGCACCTCTCAAGCTACCCTCCCTTGAAATGTCATCTGAGGCTTTCTTTTTCCCTTTTTAAGCTCTGTGGGAAATACAGCCCTATTATAAACAAAGCACAGCAAGAACCCGTCTTCCTCAGGCAACAGTGTCTTGGGGTGAACCCGCAGTGACTCACTGTTGCCTCTGGCACCCTGCTTTAGCTGGGCAGGTGCAGTGGCAGGTACGTGGGAGCTTTGGGTGCCCGGCAGCACACGGGCAATTGATGCCAAAACACTGACGTGGGAAACAAGGCAGATGCCTGGACACAAACTGCAGAGGGTGGCCAAGATATCCACACAGGGCTGAAGATACAACATAGGACTTACTGGACCTCCTTGCCCTCTGTGTTGATGGCTGGAGGCTGGGTAGGATCTGCCAGAGAACTCAAGAGGGCATCTACATGTGAAAACCTGCATCTTTGTTGAAGTTCCCCTAGAGCTGGTATGTTAAGAAGTCATGGGTAAAAGAGCTAACCCACACAGAGCGTGTACTTGCTGGTTTTCCTTAACAGATTCTCTTCTGAAACCTTTAATAGGATTATGGTTTATACTTCTTTTTTAATAAATGGGCTATTTGTGCTGCTTTTTCTCTTTGGCAAAGCATATTGGACCTCTTGGCAGCCTGAAGGTCAAGGTTCCCACGTGCAGTTGCCACTGCCTTAACAGGCAGCTCTCAGCCCAGTGCTTCTGGTTGCACAAATGCATCCCTCATGTTTTGTCTCCTGGAAAACTGGAGAAATAGTCAACCTTCAAGTGGACAGATTAACCACAACTCAAGGACAAATCTGTCCTTCAGGTGGGCAGATCTCCTTTGAAGAAAGGAGTTCTGTCTTTGTGTGTGCATGTAGGCATTGTATACAGTGGTCTGTCCTGGCACAGATCAGAGGGAATTTCAAGCTTTCAACTTCATATTTCCATATGCTACCTTCAGGTATTCTTTGTAGTCTGTACTGTGGAAACATATCCTGCACAGTCAGTCAGTCAGCCTGAGGACACTGGTGTAACTGTGCCCAGTGAGAGTAAAAAATGTGTGTTTTCTGGGCTTGAGCTGAAATATGCTGCTCTCTGAAAGGTCAGCTTTTAGGGTTGAGTGGAGAACTTTCAAGGAGGGGAGGAGTACTGCCACAGTAAATGCAGCTGGACATGACTGTGTCACACAGCCTGGGGACACAAGACCTGAAAACTAGATTTTCACAGCTTGCTTAGTCTACATTTTCTAGTTTACTGTCTTGGATTACTGAGTCATAGAACTCTGCTGCAGTTGAGTTGAACTTTGAGAATAATTACATAAAATATTACATTTTTAATTTCCTATTCAGAGCTGTACTGGGAGTGAGTTCAGTAAACAAAAGAGGGTGCAGAAGATCAGTGCTAATAAAAATGCTGCCTAGAATCTCATTAAGAAATCTCATCTGTTCCTGTGTACTGAATGAAGTAGGGATCTCTTGAAAGAAGCACGATGCAGTCGTATCATTAAAAAAGTGTACCATAATATGTACACAACAGGATGTCACATTAAAGGCAAGCTTAATTCTGGCATTTCATGACATTAAAGGGATTGACTTTGCAATAGTAATTTTCTTGCAGTGCAGGGCCGTTTTTGCTTGGGTGGTGTGTGTGAATAACCTCATAGGTTCATGAAATTGGGAAGGTGAAAATGCAGGCCTCCCACGTGTACACGTGTATACTCATGTTGGCATTTATGCGTTCATCAGCAAGTCAGGCTGTTTTTGATTCATAACACATCCTCTGCCCTTTGAACTGCACTCAGAGAAGGCTGCCCTTCCCAGGGAGTCAGTGCCAAAAGGATGCTATGACACCTGTGTTCCCATTGCCTTTAACACATTATATGCTGCTAAGTGACACTTGTTTATTCCCAGCTCCAGAAGAAGTTGAGATGAACTGAGCACAGAACTGTCTGGCTATTTGCTTTTCATAATTGATTTGTGGTACGTGTGTATCTTGTGCCGTTGGCTCCGTGTGCTGATCCTTGCCTTGGAGCCTTCACAAGAGCATAAGGCTGGCCCAGGCAGAGCAGCTGCAGTGTTGCTGCATGGGGATGGCACATCTGTCAGTCCCTACTGAGTTCATAAACCTCCACGGGCTGGAGGAGCAGGGCCTCCTGAGCGCCTACAACCCATATTTGTTGTGTCCTTGGAATGTGAGGAGTTTCTCATATAGTGCAACCCTCACCTTTCCAAATGGGAAATTCTTCATCAAATTCATAGTTACCAAAGGGCTTCCCAAGGGACTAATTGTAGCCTTGCCAACCTAGGAAACAGAATGTTTCCCACCCAGTCATGTTCTCAACAGTGACTGAAGCCCTCCAAAAAGAAGGTGTATTTCATGTCTTTTCTTGTTCTCGGTAATGACAACTATTTCTGTCAAGATTTTCTGATGGCAGGCACTCTTAGTGATACCAAGAATGAACATTTTCAGCTGTGTGGAAGTCTTGCAAAGTCAAATGAAGAACTTCATGTGAGAACCGCTGGACATTTCTTCCTGTAAACACTGAGGCCAGATTTGTGTATGGTACCAATGAGAAAACACAAAATTATTGATTTCTGTCCTGATTTTATCATACCTTGAGAAATAGAACTTATTTTTGCCCACTATAAAATAAAGACAATACCTGCTATTCAGTAGCATATTGTACTTGTGAAGGAAGCAAGTGTCTGCATCTCAGATTTCTGCATTTGGTAAGTTGTCCCCCTTGCACACTGACTTCGTCAAGACCTACAGAGCTGCTCAGTAGCAGAATCCAAAATAGAATTAAACCCAAGAGAGGAATCAGAAGATAGAAACTGTCCTAGTTGATGGGGAAATGTTTGATTGACTGCACTAAGGATGTAGTTTATTTTAAATATTCTCATCCTTTTGAAATACTAAGAGATCTAAAAGTAAATACTGCAACTTTGAAATGGAACATTGCTATTTGTGGGGATGGTACCAAAAGTAAATGTAATTGCCAAAAATACACAGAAATATTTCGTTGCTTTTCAGCAAGCACTGACCAAATAGAGGAGCTCTCCTGGATCAAGCTGTACGTTAATTACTGACCCATCAGTAGGGCCTTTGCTTCTGAAAGTTTAACACCACTATTTTATAACACACCCATAAGATGCTGCATTTTAGCAAATACTGACCACATTCCCCGTTCCCTCTGCCAGCCTGAACAATTCCATCTGAACAAAATAGCTGTTCTAATGCTCCCCTAAAATCTCTGCTCTCTGCTTTGATCTTAGGCTGCTTGGAGTTGAAAACAATTAAAATTTGTGGATGCATTTCTTTGTCTGGTTGTTTGGCCATGCTATGGTTATATATAATCAATATGGTGTGTTTTCCATGGTAAGTTACATCAATGTGTGGCAGCAGTGCTATGAAAATCAGGTTTCCAATTCCTTGGTAGTCAGGAAATTCTGACCCAATAGGATGCTATTTGAAATCATCTAAAAGGATCAAATATTCTGTAAGAAAATAAAGGAGCAGATCCTTTTTATAAATTCATTTTGGTTTTCTGTTGATGTACCACCAAATGAAGCTAGAAAGATAAGGAATTCTTTTTTTCAAAGAAAATTCATCCATTTCTTATCTTTGGGAAAATTTGGCTGGTCTCTATCCGTGAGTGATGTCATGTTATCTCTCTGAGCTAATAAAAAAGACCAGTGACTCAGCATCTGTATCTTATTATTTAATTTCAGGTGAAAAGTTTGAAGAGCACGCCAACATTTCATCCTTATGTTAATGTATTACCTTCAGGAGAGACCAAAGGGAGCCTTCTAGAATGCAAAAAATGAATACATTTAGCCATAATTATTTTTAAGTCCTCTGCTTGTTTTTCAGGTGGCACCTGTTATTCCTAAATGACTTTAATTCCTCATTTGGATTGACAGATCAAATTTGCCACCAACTCTGCCACTTTCCTACCAAAACTGTAGGAAACATACTAAAACAGAAAAAGGGATAATTGTGGCAAAGAGTATTTTCTCTTCTGGCTGGTGAGTTGGTTTATTTTAGTCTTCTGCACTACCAATTACTTCCAAAAGCTTCAAGTGGAAAATGCAGATGTAAACAGAATTTTGGTACTCCACACAGCACAGCTTGCAGAGGAGTTTCAGGAAAAAAGTAGTTTCAGGAATTAAACTCAGGTGACTTTTTTTTTTAATTGCACTTAAAAGTTGTGGGGAGAAGGGGGGTGCACAGACAGAGGAGGCAGCCTCAAAGTGTTTGTGGGGAGGTCACGGTGCAGCAGCATCGTTTTCCATGAGTTCACCAGCGCAAGGGCCAGGCTGGTCCAGGAGCCCTCTTGGAGCAAGAGCACCTTGTCTGGGTCTCTCTTGCCCACGTCAATGAGCAGCATCACGTGTGTCATGGTCTGATACAGCTCAAATCTATGAATTCATTTTGCAGAGGGCAGAACGAGAGTTTGTCACGTTGCTGAGTCACTACTAACTTGAAACATAATTAAAAAAATAACACAAAAAGCTCTATATACTGTGCCCTGAGGGTTGCCATGAGGCTCCCATGCAATGCAAGCAGCTGACTGCTTCGTTTAGCTTTTCAAAAACCTAGTGACTTTCTGAAGCGAACGCTTTCAGAGCCTCCTCTCCTGGCACTATCAGTTGGCATTCCAGTTCCAACAACAGCTGCTCTTTGTGGGCTGTATGACTTGTGTGGCCCAGCTGCAGAAGCAGATGTGCCCTCCACATTCATGGAGAGAAGGCTGGAAAGGATTGCTCTGCCAGGGCTGAGAAGTTGGTTCAGGGATAGGAATTGCACTTTTAAGCTGACATTTGCCAGAATTGGTGCTAGAAGGTGTAGTGCTGCCTCCCTCGCCTGCTCATTCCTGCCCTCTCCCTTGAGTTTGCACAAGCCTGGTCTGAACAACAGAGGAATTAATGCAGTTGAAGTCTCAGCCAATGGGAACAAAAACACAAGCTCTAATCTGGCTCGGGGTTGTGATGTGATTTTCCATCCAGCCACGTGGACATGCGTGCCCACAGGAGGCAGAGCTGGAGGGGAGGGAGAGAACGTTCAGGGAAGAGGATGCAGGGTGGTCTCTGGGAGCTCGTGCTTCCTCACAAGGTGAGGTTGCATGGGATGGCCGAGCCTGGGGGTGGCTGTTAACCTGGAGACAATGACACCTATCTCCAGCAGAGCTCTGTGAGCCTTCGTGACATTTTTGTGATCCTTACTTCCCTGTGCTGGCACACACATGAGCACCAAGCCCCACACTACAGCATGCCACGAGCAGGATGGAAGTGCTGGAGCAGCAACCATGAGCAGGAGCCCTCAGACAGCATTCCCCAGGCAGCCACAAAAATTGTGGAGAGGGGCATATGGCAACCTGGGATGAGTATGTGAAATGATGTGTAGGAGATGCTGGGAGGTGCCCCCAGCCCAGCTGTCCTAGAATTTCACTCACAAGGTAATTCATGAGCATGTATTATATTGTACAACTTGTGCTCAGGGTGGCTTTTTACAATGAAGTTGCATGAAATTGACTTTTTGCGTGTTGAGGAACCAAGTCAGAGTTGTGGGGCACCTCTGCATCTACACACAAGCCTGTAGCAGGCATTTTGCAGGCTCGCTCCAGGGTTGGAGAAACAGAGGCATGTGGAAACTCGGGCTGTCCTCAAAAGAGGGCAGTGCAAGAAAGAGTTTCAAGGTCCTTTACTAGTTAATGGTTGTTTTCTCTGTTTTGCAATACAGAACAACTAAATATTCTCATCTTGTTGGAACCAACATATCTTGTGTGACTTCTCTTTCATCTTCTTTCTTTCATCACCTTCTTTCCTTATCTCTGACTAGAAAAATATACATTAATTCCTAGAAAAGCTTACAAAAACCAAAAAGGTGAGTGAACTAATTTCACCTTTGTAGAACAGGGCAACTTGTTGGTATTTGCTGTCAGTGTGCATTGATTTTATCTGGTGGGAAGATGGTGGTGACACCAGCATCGAGGTGCCTTGCTCTAACAACTCACACATGTACAGGGGCTATTGAGCAGATGGAGAGAGCTCAAAAAAGTGGTAGAAAATGTAGCATCTTCCTCTGTGAAAATATGCACCAATATATTTTTGTTTTCTCACTCTTCCCATTGGGAAGATTTTTTTTATTTTTCAGCCTAGCATTCAGATGAAGGAAGACTCAGTGATCAGTGTCCATCCATCTGTCCCACTCTAAAAACTTTTAAACCAACCACCACTCTTTAACATCATGAAGTGACACAGAGCTCAAAAGAATTAGAGTAGGATTCATTTCACCTAAGTTTAGACTTCTGTAGTACCAATGTCTTCATATGAGCTAATCCCTTTGGTTGTCCTTACAGTTAATGGAGACCAGCTGGCATGTCTAACCGTGATTCAAGTGACCTGATTTAGATGTCTATTTTGGGATGGGATGAATCATGGACTGAGAGTGCCTTTCTCTCTTTTCTGCTTAGTTAGGATGACCGTCTGAGATGAAGAATAGTGGGATTTTCTACACGACTTCTGAAGACCGTCTCTACATAAGAAAGGAGATTTAATGAGACAAAGCTGAAGTGTGCGCTCAGCAGCAGTGGTTGGGCCACTCACAACGGGTATCAGGTTGCCAGGCAGAACATGCCCCTTGCTAGGGAGCCCTTCACCTAGGTGGTGTTTAGAGGTCATGAGAAGAAACATGCTGAAGAAGTACAGCAGAGGTGAGGAGAAAGTCATAAAGAGTTTTAGGGTCAGGAGAGGTTATTGTGTTGGGCGAATAAGAAAATAAAACACGAGTTCAAAATAAACAAGGCTTCACCAGCTTTACTGCTCATGGAATTAAATGATTATTCCCAGGAACTCATCACAACTCTGCGTGCTGTGACTGCTCAGATAAAACAACTTCTAAAATAACCCTTTCCGTATTTAGAGGTCAAGCCCCACCTCTCATCAGCTTATGATGCAACTTAGTAATTTTCCATTTCCAACCTGATAATTTTCAAATGTGCGCTTTTGATGCGTTTTCCAAGAAGCACTCTCTCTTCTCTGAAAAAGTCATTATAAACACCTCATAGCCATCTAATTATTTTCTCTGAAGGTCCTCAGGCCTGCTAAACTCTTGATAATGGTTGAGTGGTTGCTATACTAAAACTGCTGCCTCGGATTGATTGTTTTTGTTTCCTGTTACTTTCTACCTCATGGCTCCCAGTCCAAGTGCTTCTGTTCAGAGCATTTCTTTGTTGAGCACAATAAAAGTCTTTAGTCAACACACCTGTGTCTATAAAATTTACTGTAATGCGAGTAAATAAATGTGTATACATTACTGTACTAGTTCTGTCCGGAATGTGTGAATGTTAGTGGTGCTCCTTCTAAACTGAAGGGTCTGGAAGTTGTTACGACAATGTCTCTAAAAGACACTCGCCCCTGCAAAGTTGCTTGGTTAAGCGCAGCACTCAGCTGTTTGTGGAAGGAGATTGAAAAGCAGGACCAAGCTGTACCTGCAGAAGGGGCAGCCATGGACAACAACAAAAGGAGGAAACAAAACTGAAGAATGTGCCACATCATTTGCTGATCCCTGTGATACCATTGAATGAAAAGAGTCACCTTAACAACCGTGGTAACAATTTGTGCTTTGTCACGGTGACTCTCAGCCTTTTGTAAGGCGGGGTGTTATTCAAGACTGGCCTCAGTGAAAATGCAGTTGCTCCCACAAGCATATTCTTCTCTTAGGATCACTTATTAATGCGTATTTATTTAGTAATTTACTTTCTGGGAACAATTCCATTCATGTTCGCTTTTTCATTATCAGCAAAGTGTAACTCATTACCCTGTTTTTCAGAAGGCACAAATGAGATAGCAAGTGAGTTAGTTGCTAGCTTAAAGCCATGGAGTGGGTCAGTGAGTCATCAGCAGAGCAGTTTGAATGGCAGGCAGGTTTTGTTTTGTGTTTCATTCCGGCAAAAACAAAAGAATGCAGGCTGGGAGAAAAACTTCAAAACAAACGAACTGGAACAATCACTCCCAAGCTGATCTTGACCAGAATTTGGTCCAGAGTCCAACATGATGATCAGTGAACGCCAGGTCCTCATTTTGTCCTCAAAAGCTTCATTCTCCATAAAACTCTGGCAAGGTTGCTGTCTGTTGTCCATGATACCTCTTTTTGGGTATCCTCATCTTCCTCACGGGACAGTGGAAGGAAGCATGGCCCATGTGACATGCTTGTTGCCATCCTCTTGCAGAGGGAGCAGAGGCCTTCTGGTCATGGTGTAAATGAACAACTCATCCCTCAGCATTTTCTAGTCTGACTGCTTCCATACATGTCCTTGGTTATCAATACTGACCATTCCTTTGCCCTCGTTCTACTGTTTTTTCTGATGTTCTTAAACACGTTCATTTTCGTGTCACCCATAACTGCCCATAACTACAATTTTTGTGCCTGTATGCTGAAGGAGGGCCATAGGGATGCCTTCCAGGGATTTTCTTGCAAAACACAAGTAAGCCACAGTTAGGAAAGTTTGAATGCAGTCTCTAAACACTGAGCTACCTGTGTGCACATGTATTTGTTCTGCACTAGCCTGTTAAGGCTTAAGAATGTGAACTGTTGATGGACATATCTCAGGTGAGTGAAACAAAGCATGACAGCTTCTAAAGTTAAAAGACACAACAGCCTCAAAATGAAATTTCAAGCCAACAAAATTTTCAAGGGCAGAGAAAAACAGGTAATATCTGGAGTGGAATTAGTTCAAGATGGAGGCTCTCAAATTAACATGCCTACATGTAGGTAAAGATAAAACTGTGCTTGCTGTCTACGGAGATGTTTGGCTATGCTTGTTTGGCTGTGGAGACCAATGGATCAGTGGAGACCAGTGGCTTGATTCAGTTGCCTAAATGTTAGTGCCTTTGGAAGAATTTCAGAAGTCTGAGATGTGCCTGGCATTTGGAACATAAGGGAAACCCATGTCCTTTTGGGATGGCGGGATGCCAGACAGGACACCCTCCCAGCACACAGGCAGTGCTGGGCGTTTATGTGTGAATCTTGTCTCTAGCCAATACAGTCAGTAAAGCCCAAGGAGCCACTCGGGTTACCCTACAGCAGGACTTGTGGGTGACCGAATAAATCACTTTGTGTGCCTGCACTGGCTGGTAGTGTACCTTTGACAGTACTGCCTGCGACTGAAGGTTCAATAGCTAGTGCATATATAGATGCCTAAATTTATGCTTCTTGACCTTGGGTTGTTCTCAGTGTTTCAAAGGAGCAGTGGCAGATATGAAAGCATTTAGCTTACACAGCAGCGAATGCCTGCAACTCCTCAGCTTCATGACTTGCATGACTGATCTGGCCTTTTTTAAGTGCTCTGCCCTTCCAAAGAGATATGATCATATGGGAATTCTTTGAACACTTACTTCTCATATGTACAGATCCCACTTCTGGTAGTGACCCAAATTGACATCCTCCCGCTCTGCTTCTGCTGCACGAACCAGTCTCTTTGCTGTGACGCCCTGCAACAATTTCAGTCCAGGGGACAGGTGTATCTATTGTTTCAAAGGATGGTGTGTGATAGAGAAGAATTCAAGCTGCTGCTAACAGCTTAGGGTGTTATTACTCACATAACACCTTAGGAGAGCTCTGCATTGAGTTTTAATACATGATTTATGATCTTCACTTTCATTTTTTCAGCTTTGTTAAGATTCCTTTGCAGTCTAAGTGCTTTGCAGTTCACCTGGCCTGCCACATCTGTTCCTCCTTCAGAAGAGTTGATCTGTTACTTCTGACAATGTGGCCAAGGCGTCCTTTTGCCAGAACCCAGCAATGAAGCAAAGAGACCCTGAAATGTCACTTGACAGCCATTTTGGCTGCTTCAGTGCATTTGCTGTTGTTCCACGGAGTGTGATCTAATGGAAAGCAAAATATTCTTATTATAGCAAACCATAATTCACTGGCTGAACTCTCAAGTGTATGCAGTGACCAGCATAACAGCTTTAGAGCAGCAGCTGGGCCAGGAATCTGTTGGCTGCACCATTCTCCCAGCAACATAGGAAATAACTGTTTTTCCCATCTGCTAAATGTCAGTAATTTAAAAAATGTGTTCATACTGCACTGGGATGAAAGCAAAATATGTTCTTGCAAGAACTTATCCTGAGCTGAGATATCAGCATTTCGTAGACTGGCTTGGGAAGCTGAAAAGAAATTTATTCTCTACCCTGCAAGGGTGGTAAATATTAAGTTATGTATTCAAACTGGAACAGCTCTGACAGAGGAGACTGAAAAACTTTCAAATAGGTTGGTGGTGAGATCACGTTGCTGCAACATGCAAACCAAGTCCTTGGTGTGAGCCAAAAACATGAAAGATACAGGTCCTCCCCAGTCAAGACGATGTCCTTTTCTCTGTGAAAGCAGGGATAGTACTCTTGTGGTGACCAGAAATTCATCCTGAACCCGAGAAACGTTTCCCTGATGCTAATGCTGTCAAACCTCACGCACCGTTGTGCACTTTGATTTTAGCGAATGGGAATTTTTACAGCTCATCCTGGTTGAATTGCACTCTGCTTTTTTAGGATCATGGCACCAGCCTGTTGGGATCATCCAGAGGTACGAATCTTTTCTCCCAGGATGTTTACGAACAATAGATGGACATGAGGGAAGGGAAAGTGGGCAGACCACTGCTGAAATACACATTTTTACCTGATGTAATTCTTGCCTTGAATGTTCTTCCCCTCTTTCTCCCTCTTCCCCGGAGCTGCCAGCACTGCTGCCTGAAAGAAGCACTCGATGGCTTTCCCTCTGCCTGTGCCCCGGTACTGCCGTCACCTTCCCACTGGGACCCCCTCGTCCCCGCGGCCGCAGCACGGCCCCATGCCCAGGGGCAGGGACGCGTCAGCTCCGGCTCTGCCGCAGGGCCCGTCCCGCCTGTCCCTGCTTGTCGCCCGCGGGGAGCCCGGCGCCATCCCCGGCCTCTGGTGCCCTCCAGTGTCTCCTTCCCGGAACAATTCAGGAGAGCAAAATCCTTTAGCGATCCCGCGTAGAGCAATGCTCCTGCGGGATGCGTGAGCATCAGGTGCCGAATTGAAGATTGAAACGAAATTAACTGGGCAAGCCTTGTGCCCTTGACTAAAGGCAAGAAATAGAAGCGCCCAGCTGACATTAAGTCAGGCTGAGAAAGACAAGCTTTGCTACTTTAGTAAAGCAACACGGCATTCCTGGTTATCTGAGTAACAATTCGGAGAGCAGCCTTGTCAAAGATATTCCCTGCATAACCATTTGCGCCGCAGTTAAAAGGCAGCATTACCCAACACAGGATGAGAAGTTGTGATTTGTTCTGTGGCCACTTTCACTGAAAAGAACACACGTTTCAGACTGAAAGACCTTTAATCTGAATTTATTCTCTTCCTTTAGAGAAATAACTTCAACAAATTTACTGTTTGGCTCAGGATAATCTCATACACAAATTTAACACAAAACAAAAGCAGTCTGTTCGATTTGGCTGCTTCTAACTAAATTCAGCAGAATTCTGACCCTAGTCAGCTATTCTCACATGACTACAGAATCACAGAGTCACAGGATGGGTCAGGTGGGAAGGGACTACCGAGGGTCATCCTGTCCAGCCTCCTGCCAAAGCAGGATCATCCTTGAGTACACGGTACAGGATTGTGTCCAGATGATTCTTGAGTATCTGGAGTGAGGGATACTCTCCAGCTTCTCTGGGTAACCTGTTCCAGTGCGCGGTCACCTGCACAGTAAAGATCTTCCTCATATTTAGGTGGAACTTCCTGTGCTACGTAGGAATTTCACTTACAGAACACATGGTGTCCTTCAAATGAAAAAAGAATACGGTGCCCTAGGCTTGGGTAACATTTATCTTATAAGCATTCCACGAAAAGAAGCAGGGTACCAATTTATAGGCCTCTGTATACTGGGTTTAAGTTGCTATAATGGACACCATAAATCTGTGCAAGACCTAGAGCTAAATTACGGATAATTTATAGAAAACCAGCTTTCACTAACTAAATATTTCACTCATATTATTTAACTGTTTTTGAAGGAAAATCATGACATAATAAGCTCTGAAATATAGCTGCAATACAGAAAAATATGTTCTCCCAAACCCTTAAGAAACAAGCCAAATATTATAAGAAATAAAGGATCCAGATAATTTCTACTTTAATCCATGTTTACCTAAGCAGTGCTGGCAAATAATGCATTTGTCAAGACTCGCTTAAAATATTTTTGCATAGTTTAATTGTAACTTCTGTCTTTCTAGAAGTTTTTACAATACAGACTCTGGCTTGACTCCCTAAAACCATCCCTGAATTTTGAAGCAAAATTGTCCCTTTTGTTTTCTCATCATCATCATCACTACCCAAGGCAGCCAGGACCAGTGGCCATACCAGCATACACACGGGTCAGCCATTCACTTCTGGACTGCAGTGTGGAGACCAGAGGGGCAAATCAATCCCCTTCTCCAGGCTTGGCTTAGCGGCCATAGCTGGACACCCAGTGACATTTGAAATGCTCTGCAGCACCTGGGCCATCTGCACAAGGGACATTTAGACAACTGAGTCCTGACCCCCAGGCTTGGTGTGCAGGTAAGCACACCCACAGGCATGCAGCGGCTTTTCAGGCGCCCTAAGGAGCCCAGCTTCTTCTCCAGATGTGCACGGGTCCTGGCTCAGAGCCAGCGGGCTCACCTGGCTGCCTTGGCTCACCCAGCTGTGAGCAACCTGGTTAGAAGAGGGAAATTGCTGTACAGAAGAAATTACTGGTTGAAAATCATGAGAGAGAAAGGTCAGCCAGCCTGGGACTGCGAGGCCGAAGACTAGGCCTGGGAACCACAAATATCCTTGAAAAGTGCAGCCAGGGACCTAGAAACCAGAGACATCACAAGGTACCAGGAATAAGCACAAACCCAAGAGACTATAATGACAATTTACTGTCTGAGAAAATGGAAAACAACATGGATATATAAAATTGCTGTAAAAAATCAGAAAACAGAATCATCTATTGCCTATTAGAGGTGAAAAATAGAAATTAACATCTATTAACTGCTCAAATTAGAATCTCCTACACACTCTTATGTCTCTCTGTTGTAAAATGGACTAAAATTGTCTCCCTCTGAGAACTTCCCAGCTGAATCCCACGTGAACTGTCCGCTCTCTTGGACTCAGTGGGAATGCTGGCTGACTCAAGACTCTGTGTCAGGGATCTGTTTTGAAGGGAAGCTCTGTTTTCTTACTGCTTGGGTCTTTCTTCCCTTCTTTTGGGGATGGTTGGGTGTCCCCTCCAGGATCAGTTTGTTCCTCCCTTTTGGGATGGTTTGGCTTCTTTTGAAGTCTGGCTCATTTGCGGACTGTAAATATTACATATATCAAGCATGTTTGCTGTTATGTTATTGTTGATCAGTTTGTTTCACCGGTGAGCTGCAGTAACTGTAATAGCACATTCCTACTTGGTTGTTGCTGTCATCGGGTGTGCTACCATACTGCTTGATGCTAGTATTGATTGGCACCATACTATTGACTGATACTGTATTATTGATTGCTGATTATAATTGTAATAGCTTGACATTCATTCATTCATATTCACTTCATTAATCTTTGTATTAGCTGTAATAACTATCGGTGTACTTGCTAGCAGCGATTTTTGTGGTAATCTGTAATACAGTAGAAAATTTTAGAGGATGAAGCCTCTGTGTTCTTGTGTATTATGGAATCTTAGGCACCCACAGTCATGATCTCTGCACAGCCGCAGGCCAGGTAACCCTTCAGGTTGTGACCTATAGAATCACACTTTGAACCAAGTCCTTGGTGTCAAAATACAGGGAACAATTTTTGGCATCTCAAACCCTCTCTCATCTGTGGCATGACTTAATTGCTCTTCAGAATATGGAATAATTTTTTCCTTGAAATTTAGATGTTTTTATTTTTGGTACTGTTACCCATACAATGCAAATGAAAACATGTTCAGTTGCTAATCAGACATCTGATTTATCATCACTTCTTGTTAGGCATTTTGATTACAACAAAACACTGTGAAATTCATTGTTAAAAGGCAAGTTGTTGTCCTTGTAATAAAATGGAAAAGATAAAAGTGGCTCTAGTGTCACATTGTGCAGCTTATTGTGAAGGTGGTTTGACAGCCTGGGTGTAACAAACATTCCCTTTGGCTGTTATGAAAGCAAGGATCAGCCCGGGGCTGGGAAAACAAAGCGTATTTCAACTGCAGCCAGGTGTCCACCAGAAAGACAGTCTCGCAGCTTCCAACTGATTTTACAAAACGAGTAATTTGTTTGTGCCATGTGTCGACAGTTTTATTTAAAGCACACAATGAAAAATACCAACATGCTGTTTTCCTCTTAATGACAACTTGCTGCACTACAAATTTCAATTTTTACGTAGTAACATTCTCACATTACACTTAGAGATTTTTTTCTGTTGTAATATGTTCCCTTGTGTTATCACAGTCCATCTTTAAAGTGTACACTTAGAAAACCCTTCTGTATGAGCAATCTAACACTTATAAGCCGGGAAAATGCTTTATACAAATAAGTTATATTTTTAACTTTTCTTGTCGATAAAGAAACTGCTAAGACTGCAACTAGAGTAACAATATCTCCTTTCACAGTGTATCTAAACGTGTGTGTTCCCATTCTTACTGACAGAAATTGCCTATTCCTCACAGGTTTATTAATTGCTTATATTGTTATTGAAAATTTTCATTGAGACAAGTATGTCTTTTGCATGGCAAAACTTATCTGGTATTAACCAAATCTCTCACACCAGCTGTATAGAATTGCATGTATTTTCTGTTATTCTTTAGCCAGCTTCTGGGAACAGAGCTCTGAGTAGGGTCACACTTGCAAATGAGCACCAGCAAATCATTTATTAACAAGGTTGTGGGTTTGATCCGCATACAGACCATTCACTTAAAAGTTGGACTCTGTGATCCTCGTGGGTCCCTTCCAACTCAGAATATTCTGTGACTCCGTGATGTTTCACTCTTTTTTATCCAGCAGGCATTTCAGATTGTGTCTTTTTCTTTATTGTGGCCACCAGCAATGAGATTTTTACAGATTCACAGTTGAGCTTTTATGTACTGTTCACATCTGTGCACTTTCTTTGGTGCTCTGATAGTCACTCAGTTATGGATAAGAAAAGAGAAACTAAAAGAGACAAGAGACCTTCCTCTTTCAAGGAGAAGTCAAAGTATAAATCTGTGCATTACACTGTTCTTGATTACTTATACAAAGCAGATTTTTGACAAAAAAGATGAGAAGATTCATTGTAAAAAGGTCAAGAACCTATAGTAGGACTATTTGCTTCAATTGCATTCCCTGAGGAGGTGAATTCAGACTTTGCAAAAGATCTCCCAGCTTGGGTAAACAGCTTAAAATGGACTGAAAATTCAGTTCAATTGAGAATTGAAAACTGAGCTTTGCTTTTCTTCAGAAAGATGATGAAAATCTCAGTTATGGAACATAAGGAAAGCTGCTTATGGAAAAGTATGTATCAAAGCAGGTGCTTCTTTCCAGCACATTTTTCTCAAACATCTTTGAGGACTGGGAACAAAATCTTAGTTTGCTGATGGTTCTAAGTGGCTCCATTTTGGCCTTTCCATGGACTGGAGCATCTCCCATCCTGTATGTTGCACAAAAACCTTTGGATTTCATTGAGCAGCCGTTCCAAAGAAATACTATCGTTATGGGGTAATTGAGTCTCAACAAAATGCCCTGTGCTGGTATGGTGAGTGAACGGTGATGTCGAGGATCAGTCTAATACCTTCATGTTGGCTTTAATTAGACATTGATGTTTGTCTACTCATTTATTTTATTTCTCCAAATATAAATCCTTGAGAATGACTTCTGCAGCAGAAGTCCCACTGAGTTCAAGAAGGTACGCAAGCTCGTACAACTGTTTGTGTGACTGCTGGGTTTGCAACTAGAATTACCAAGCCCAGCTGCTACTAAGGAAAAACTGCTCCTAAACCCAGTATGGTTTGGTAAGGGTTAAAACTGTGAGATAAACGAATCTAGGTTTCAGGATAATATGAATGTTCTTACTCAGTCATTTCATTCATTGCATCCTTTTTCCTGCAAGAACTGCTATTTAAAAATCTCAACAAAAATCACTTTTCAACACCTCATTGGGCTTGGTTGATGCTAATTTTGCCTGCTTCCCTCTTTGAGGGATTCAAGTTTATCCAGCTCTTGACTGATCCATAGATGATCTTGCAGGTTAACTTCAAGAAGAGATTAAATGATCACGATCTCATCTTGATTAAGAACTAAACACAACATCTTCCTTTCAGCACAACTTCACAACCACAATCTTCCCTCACAATCTCTAACACGCTCTCCCATGTACCTAAACAGTCAGGAATAAACAAGAAAACAAACCCTAGCAAACTGCTTCACTCACAGACTGAAGAAAGCTTATTTTTCAGGTCTGAATTTGAAGCACAGGTGTCGACTATAAAATGCATGGGCATTTTATACAGAATGTTGAGGATAACAGCTTGTATTATTTTGTTTTGTTTGGGGTTTTTTTCCCCTACTACTAGTATAGCATTTAAAGAAGATCCCTGTAGTGCTTTAACAATCTGCATCTCATACAGTTGGAAGCCCTCTGTTCTGCTTAATATTAGTGTATACAGTACTTCCTTGTACTTTAAAACTTGTTTTTGATATATACAATATTTCAAGTTCAACCGAGATGCCGTTATTAAACATCTAGAGATCGAAAATACGGTACCGGACAATGAAAGAACACCATCCCATAAAACAGAACATACAAATAATTTTCACAGTTCTAACAAAAGAAGGTCATACATAAAAATGTCACAAATAGCTCAGTACATAGTATGATTCAACATAATATTAAGTCCAGCTAATAGTGTCACATATTAAGGGCCAAATCCCGGCTCAATGGTGCATTGGAAGCCTAAACAGATGTTTAGAGAAAATAATGTAAAGCCACCCTGAAGTGTTATATTGGTAACAATACCATTTGTTAATCTACCTAAGATTTTTGGCCTGAAGTATGTACCTAACTTGTGCTACAGAAGGAACACATGGCCAGTGGTATTCGGCTCCTGTCCTAGGACATGTCTTCATGGATTTGTCGTGGCCAAGGGCACTGGAGGCAGAGGAGCAGTCTTCCTTCTGGGTATGACAGTTTTATCTACTGTTCTGCCAGAATTTGGCCAAGAGTTCAAAATCCTGTACATCTTATTCAGCAGTCCCACTGAAGTCAGTGGAACTTTTTTTGTGAGTAAGATGCAAAGGATTTGGCCCCCAAAGTTTTTAACCCTTTAAGTAGTAAGAAGTTTCATTGCACTTAGCCCATCAATCATAAATAATTGACTACTCGAAAACAAGATGGTTGTTGATGTATATGAAGTGCTGGCTCACAAACAGGAAAGCATGCAGCAATGTCTGACTTATTCATAGCATTTTGGAACAGAATTCCTAAAGGGAAAGAGACACTTGCACATGATAATTCCATCCAATGTCTGTTTGAGGCCATAACAGTTGGTTTTTTCAATTCGTAAATACAACATTATGGATACCTTATAAAAACTAAATAACTACACCATGTATACAGTTATAATTGCATGTGTACAGGTGTCTTCATTGGACTGGATGGATAAAAAAATTTTACAAAAAAATATTGGAACAGATGGTTATTTCTAAAGAGCTTCCTAAATACATTCTTATGGAACCCATGGTTATGACTTGGGAAAATAGAAATTTTTCTCTCCTTCAGGCAAAGCTTTTGGTGATCGGAATGGGCAAGAACAGAATGTTCATACTTAAAGTATTCCTACTCTGTTACTCTATTCCACATTTGTTATTAACTTGAATTATGCAGGGTAGAGAACAACTATATGCCAATTAAATGAATCAAAATTATATGACAACGCTACTCTGACCACAAGTCATTGCAAGGCAGTATATTCTAATAACATGCAGCACTCAAAAATACAATTTGAAATTTAAAATTGTGCAGTCAGGATGCAAACATGAACCCTAAGTCAGAACTGGAAAACACTACCGAGTACCATGGAGTTTAATCCCAACCGACAGAGTGAATTACTTCATCTCTAATACCATGTCACGCTCATGCTGATCCTCAATATGCAGCTTTAACAAAGAGCTTGGGTCTTGAAAATGCTTGCCTCGACAACATGTGCACTGACAGACAATTTTATAGTGTTCCCTTTTTGCAAATGAGATTAAAATTTGTCTGCCTCACAAACACTGCTAAGAGCATGGCTTCTCATTGGCACTGAAGCCTGGAGGTGTAAATGATAATCTGAGGAAACTGAATGTGAAGCCTCTATAAATTGGTTAAGGTGAGTGAACTGCTGCCCTTTTGGTTATATTAAATCACTTTAATTCCTTGTATTCCCTCTTTCCTCCTGAAAGGAAGGATGTAGACATTTTGTGCTGGCAGCAGTCCTTTGATATCAGATCCTCAGGGGACATGATGGGCTGCATATCCCGTTGGCTAAGGGAATAGGATTAGGTTTCATGCTTAATTCCCCCACTTCATGCTGAAATCAGGAAGAAAAGTTCTTGGAAGGTAAACTAAGTTGAGTGAAGACTCCACTCTATTCACTGGGAAAACTTCAACACAAAGAGCGTTAGTCTAGCCTTTGGAATAATGTGAATGAAATCTCCATAAAAAGGGCTGTAATGAAGGCTTCAGAAGGAGATGCATGATGGTATGCCCAGGAGAAGGCTACTTTGGGTGTTGTTGTGCCTACACCTGGCAAGAAAGGTGTTAAGGTATCTTTTTGTTTCTACTGAGGGAGTTTTCCCATGATTCCCTGTTTTCCACGCAAATTCTAAAGGGCAGATCCTGAAGTCTTTATTCCATCTTTGCTCCTCACTCCACTGGTTATTTGCTGGAGTAATGTAAGGGAGTTTGCTCTGTGCATCTCCCCCATGTTCCGATGCCATTAGCCCTTGGTGTCTCCTGGCATGAGGAGGAGGATGAGGTGATGCTCCCTGGTGCACATGGAGGTCAGGAGAACCATCTGGCACACAAGGTAGGCCTCGGAGCTGGCCCATGGTACTTACGGAAGCTAAAGTATTTTGTGGATTCACATCTTGAAAGCCATGTCACAGCATTTGATATAGGAACTAAAGGGTTTCATGGCAGAAGATGAGGATCTTTTTCTACCTTCTGAAGGAGAAAATGCTTTGAGAATTTTTTGTGAATACCACTGCCCCAAAAGGAAAGTATGCACATGCTACATGCAATATTTTTGCTTTGTCTTTTTTTTCCCCTTCTGTTTGTGAAAATAGAAAATGCTTAGAAAAGAACAAAACTGATCAATTTTATGATGACGTGGCACACTTCTGATCTATATTGAGATTTATTACTAGTCATATTTGACTTTCATATTGGGTTCTGAAAGCGTTTAAAAACTTAGTATTAAAAGGCCTCATAACAATCTTCAGAAGCAAGTTTATCTCAATTTTACAGGTAAGGAAACCAAGGCATAAAGAAATGAAATTAAACCATTTGCCACAGATGGTATAGTAAGTCAGGAAAAAGTGGCAAAGTCAGGAAGATAATGAAGTTCTGTGACTATGGGTTAACTCTCTCTTCCTGCTAAGAAAATTGATCTTATCCCTAATGTGCTGTTTCATGCCACCTGTACTAAAGTTCATGAAAACTGGCCAGTGTGCACTGTTAAAACATTTGCAAAACCAATGATTTTTTTTTTTCCATATAAGCACAAAAATTCTACTTAAAGGGTTAATTATACTGCTGTGCTGGTAAACATTTTTACTTATTGCTGGTTAGACCTGTCTTTAGATACTGACTGGGACAGAAGAGACTGAGCTGGCCCTGGACTCCCTCGTCTTGGTGTTGGGCATGGATATAGTACAGCAGGATACGCCCACAGTGGCCTCAGGCAGCTCATCTTCCTCTGTCCATTCATTGAGATCTGGGTTATAGCACTGAATGCATTTCTTGTACTTTTTCTCTATTTCATTCCAGCCACCCACTAAGTAAATTTTCCCGTTAAGGGTGGAGGCGCCGGCCGTGCTAACTCCGGTCTGAAGCGGCGCCACGTAATTCCATTGGCCCGTGTACGGGCTGTAACGCTCCACGGGGAGAACATCGACCCTTTCAGCTCGCCCCCCCAGCTGAGACCCACCCATGACGTAGACCCTCTCCAGAAGGGACACTGCGCAGTGCCAGCCCCTCGGGGTGCTGAGGCTGGCCTTATCCTGCCAGCTATCTTTGCTGGGGTCGTACATGCACACCGAGCGAGAGTAAGCATTATTGATGTAACCTCCCGTCACCAGGATCTGGCCGTCCACCACTGCGCTGGCATGGCAGCACCGCGGCACCTCCAGCGGGGCCTTCATCTGCCACTGATTAGTTGCAGGCACGTAGCACTCGACAGAGGAGAGGCAGCCCTCGGAGTTGCGGCCACCCACGGCGAAGAGGAGGCCATTGAACACATTCAGGCTGAAGTGGGTGCGCCGCTGGTTCATGTTTGCCAAGTGAATCCAGCTGTTGAAGCGAGGGTCATATCTGAAAGGATTGAAAAAAGAAGGTAACAGTCTTATATACTGCTCTGCTAAATTATACAAGACTCCTATGCTACTGCTGCAAGAGCAAAGTTGCTAAAATTTTAGTTAGTTATTTAGCCTATTAAAAGTCAGCATAATAAAACCGGTATTCCTGATTAAATTTCCAAATAAATTTAGGTTTTGATTGGAGAAAAAAACATGTTTGTATCATTCAAAGCTGGTATTATTTTAATGAAGTAAATCTGATTCTTCCGTAATTTGACTTTGTACAATAATCTCATTAGAATACTGGGAAGAGACACTTTCAACATACAGTACAGATTTTAGAAGTTTCTTTGCAATTTACGCCCACAGCAAAGTTGTCTAAATTTACTCATAGAGTTTTTAAAAACTTTAGGTGGTGATTTAGACTTGCATCCGCTTAGTGCTTTCTACATGGTGAATATGCTTTCCCTGCCACTCACATGGAGTAAGTTTTACGTGGAAAGAGCATCTGTGCTTTCTAACACCATTCCTATCTGAAATAACATTCTTTGTCCTTGACATTTAAATGAGCAACTTTGAAATAGGAAATGGCAAATTATGACTGCTGAAGATGCTGAGTGAGGTACATTAGTAGACCCACACACTTCGGTTTCATGCCAAGGGGACCAGAGAATCACATGAGAAAAAGGCTATGGGAATGCAAATGCTAATTGTTATATGTCACTTAGCATTGTCATCTGCAAGTCCACAGACATACTGATGCTCACAGTTAAGGGCACGACGAGGATTCCCCCACCTCCTCCCTGCTACCAAATGTGTGCAATGAGCACACAGCTCCTTGTGACAATGTGAGGCATAGCATAAAGGCAGAAGGTCAAGAGAGCAACCTCTTTTATATGAGAGATTTTTCTGACAAAGTAGGTTACACAAAAAATTGATCTAGGGAAGGTTCTTCATTCATTAACTTCGTGTACTGGTTGATGTCCTCAGGAGAAGCTGACTGTTCCTTCTGGGAGCAGAAAAGGAAGCACTGGTAGGACTGTGGCTGTGTAACACCATTGCATGTCCGTAGTCTGTTAGTAGATAGAAGGTAGATAAAAGTTTTCTCACCCCCAGCCCTTCAAGCCACTGTGCACTGCCAGCTCTTAGGCTGAACAATTTAAAAACTCGTACCACCCATGTGACGTTGCATGTCAGTGTATGCACTCTTCTGACCTTGCTATCACCAGAGCAGTCTCGGATGGTACAGACACTATACTATAGATAGGAACTGCAGTATTTCAGAAGCGAGGTATTATTTGGGGTACACTGTAAAAGACAGTCTTCAAGCAATGGTACCATTGTTTCTAAACTCTAGATAATAATTAAAAAAATAAAGGATATGAAATGCAATATAAAAGCTGTTGAAAATATGATGAATGGTGCATAGAAAGTGAAGTCTATAATACTGAAAAGGTGTTTTTCTGAACTTTTTGTGAGGCATCAAAAGCTTTCAAAAATTTGAGAAGTCTCCTTAGAACATCCCATGACTTCCTATTTATGTTCCTATCTATTTCCTCCACTTGGAATAAGTTTTCTCAGTTTTTCCTCACTTCTCAGTGTGCATGTGTAACCATGGTGAAGTTTCCTGGATAACTTCAGTTGCATATTTCTGCTCATTCAAAGTTTAATATAGAATAGCATCTATACCTCCTCCACATTGTCCCCTTTCTCTTTATCCAAGTGGTTCATGTTGCATGACACCAACCAGCTTAGTCTATCTACCTGCCTTCTGTGGAACAGATACCTCTATCCCTTTTAAAGAAACAGCCAGTTACCTGCAGAAATTGCTGACTGCATGCTTGGCTTGGTTCCGGGCATCGTTCTGGTCTTCCCCACCAGCCACATAGAGAAATCCATCCATCACTGTGACACACTGATTAAAACTTTTAGCAGGCATTTCACTTAGCTTCTTCCATCCATTTTCAGGATCTCTGTATAAGATGTCTCTGCTAAGAGACTTTTCTGTTAAAGCAGGGCGTCCCCCAACAGTAACTAAGACTCTGAAACCTCCACGGATCCTTGTTCTTCTGGACTGAAGCGTATTCTGGTGATAGGGAAGCAAGTGATAGTTCATGGCATCCACTAGGAGCTTATGGCAGTCTGCATCTTGCATCATTCTTGGCACAGTCTGAACGTAATTGACAAGGTCTTGGGCTGAGATGGTACCAAAACGGATGTTACTTAAGAGATTGGCAGCAAACTTTACTCTTTTTTGGTCAAATTCCAGCCATTTTATTGCAATCTGGAATGCAACAATTTCAGACGGCAACTGCAAGTCATCATCTGCAAGAAGTTCATTAATCTGATCAAAAGTAAGTTTTAAGAACTGATCAGTTTCTGAAAATTCAATGAAGTTGTCTTTAATAAATTTGTGCGCCGCTTCCTTGGTTGTTTTTAGTCCATACGTTTCTGCAATGTTGGCAATGTACATACAGTTCTCGACGCTGATTTCTTGGGCTAGAAAATCACAGCACATCTTTGTAAGAGTGTGAATCTGTAGATAAATTGCTGTGGAAATGATACTACCTATCGTGTAAAGTGAGAGAGTAAGTTTTCCAGTGTAAGCATAGGTGATAACAGTAGCTAGACCCAATGGGGACACATCGTTGAGGTCCACTCTTTGAGTGGACGGATCTTTCTTTAAGATGTTGTGAAAGTATTCACTGCTTGAAGCCATCACTACCTTATGAACACTGAAGGATTTGGTTTTGGTACTGATAGTCAAGTCACAAAGGAAATTTTCTTGTCTCATTTTGCTTAGACCTTCCAAGAGGTTTGGGCAGTACGATGGGTCGGAAATGTCAGATGAGATGCAGCTGAAACCATTTCCTCCTTCCAAGAGTCCATTCAAGCCATTTAGTTTACTGAGGGGGCCATCTTCCACAATGATAGTTGTTTCATTGATATCTGCTTTGTTCTTTTTCACATTCTTCTTCTTAGGGGCCATGACAATGAAATATTACAGCCAAGCACTTGCTAAAAATAAAATTAAACACCACAGTTGTGAAATTTAATAGCTATGTGATTATGCAACAAATCTAACCTTTGTCAATACATATAATGCCACAAAATCAAACACACAGGATAATCTGTCTTCCTAAATTCTAGGTTGTTGCATGGCTGCTTATTAATAACAATCAATATTTCAATTGAGAAGAATATACCCACAAGTAATTCAGTAATTCCTTTTTGGTTTAAATAACAAGGTCATAAATTAACATTCACCTATTATCACCACATTCAGAAAGTTAAATTCTCTAAATGGGTTTGCCAGAGTGTAAAATTTTGTAGATATTTATTTAAATCACACAGGTTCTAGACCTGAATTCATTAGTCTGAAACACAGGAATAATATGGGCCCCCAACTTTGTTCATCCTTACTCCAGGGCTGGTACAGACTTATAGGTGAGTTCAGAACTTGACCAGGAAATACTAAGACTGGGAAAAATTCTTAAAGAAACAAAAGCGAGATGAGACATAAAGAGAAAGAGGATTTTAATAGGATGTCATATTGATTTTCGATTTATGTTCTGCTCCAAACTGCTTCCAGGTTTTTGTAACTTTTGATTTTATAGACTGATAACGTTCTATTTCCCATGTCAGATGTGCAAATACTTCCTGCTCATAGCATACTTTGATTGCTTTTCAGTATCAGTAATTTGAAATCTATAATCCTACTTTTAGGATTTTGTGGAGATTTAGGGAGAAGAGAAGATGTCTAACTTCTACTTGAAAAAAATGTCATGCAAACTATCAAGATGTGTTATTTTAAACAAGTTCTGCATATGTGAAGGTAAGAATCAGTCCCATACAGTTACGTTAGAACACATTTAAATGATATGTATCAGCTCTAGGCAAGCTCTTAATGAAATGAAGAGCCACATTTTTGTCAAATGTGATGTGAGACAGCCTCTAGTAACAAAGGAGTTACTTCAAACAAAAATATATATGTGCAAATATACTTGAAGGAAAGCACTGATCTTCAGTAACACAGTTTAAACAGAACTGTGGAGATCAGCATTCAAATAGATTCAAACATAGCATTTATCTCCAGTATATCCATTGATTTTAAAACAATTTACACATGCTAATTTTCTTTGTGATCCTTGCAGTCATAAAAACCTGAGCATGAAAAAATGCTAATTAATGATAAATCAAATGACTGGTTTATTGTAGATAACTTAATAAAAAGACTTCAGTAATATTTCAATCTAGAATCTCAGCACATCATTTCTTCCTTAAGCACACAGCATGTAACAAAACGGTAATTTAATTATAGAAAGGAATGGTTGCTGCCTGTGAGCACCAGCAGTTTTTTGCTGCTGCTGCTGGGTGAGGACCATGTGCAGAGCAGGCGAGGGAGAGGGCCATGTGTGCCCCAAGTGTCAGTGTCAGCCCGTGCTGACGTGAGCTGTGATCCCTGATATGCCAGTGTGCCAGCGCAGGGGTCAGCTGCTGCCCGGCTCCCCCGCTCCGGCTGCATTCCAGGAGCTGCATCTGTTGAGACCTATCAGAGTCACCTCCCAGAATAGCAACCTCCCAGCAGCTTGCCATTTTAAGACAGGTTCACTTGAAGGTAGAGCTGGTGTTTTAGTATACTTGGCTGTTTAACACAACTTTTGTTGCAAAAAAACTATGATGTTGCAAGTGTCGCATATATTTCTTGGCATGGAAAAAAAGTGAAACAAAACTTTTGGATATCTTTGTCTGTTATACACATAGTTATAGCTTTGCATATTAACAGTCACAATTTTAAAGCTGGCAAACGCATATTCTTTTGGCAGCTGTATCTGTTGTTCTAAGTATTTTTAGAGACATGTAACTTAAAATTTTTAATATATGTAGCACTTAATGTTTATTGCCTCATTGCATCATTGCAGAGCTCATTTAAATACGACACTTTACGCTCTCTGTTCAAAAATTCTCACTATCCAAAGTTTTTTCCTGAGAAACACTTTTTCCTCAGCAGAAATTTCACAAGCTAGCTTAGTGTATAAGTACTGTAAGTGAAGGGACATGTAAACCCAGTGAAACAAATCAAACAATCCTATAATAAAACCAAGTTACTGAACTTTGAAAATCCTGGGTGATTTGGTTTTCTATAATTGTTTGCTTTCAACCTAATTTATTTTAGCTTAAGTACCAGTCATGCCAAAGGACGCTTGGGGTCCCAAAACAATGCATTCAACCAACCAGCCTCCCCCCCACTTTAAAATGCCACCTTCTAAAAACTATCAAAGTGAGGAGTTAAAACCTCTTACCCTCCTCAGAAAGATACAGTCCCAGAGCTGTCCGTGAAAATGCCTCTTCCTTGGAAAATGCGAACACAAAAAGAGAGGAATTGTGGGGAAAAAAGAGTGAGAAAGATCAGAGGCCACTTGGTAAGTCCCAGCTCACTGGTTTTCAGTGAGGCACTTCGCTGTCACAGCGAGCTAAAGAGACCGGAGCCTGTGCTCGGGTGCTCTTTAAAATGACCCCTCCTCTCCATGCCTCGCTCCCTGCCTCTGCCCAGCCACGCGAGCTCAGCTTCCTTGGGCTGCCTGGCCACTGGAAATCAGGAGGACAAGCCTGGATCCTGCAAATGCACAGCTACAGGGGAGGAAAGGGAGGGGAAGGTGAAGATAATTACAGCAGGTAATAATTGCCCCAGGTGAGTGTAGGCTGAACCACGGCGTTCCCCAGTGCCCAGCTGGGAGCCTGGGAGAAAGCCATGAGGCTAGGGACGGGCACAGGTTTAGATTGGACATAAGGAAGACACCTTCTATGATGAGAGTGGTGAGGCACTGGAATAGGATGCGCAGAGAAGCTCTGGATGCCCCATCCCTGGAAGTGTTCAAGGCCAGGAACTTTAACCACAGTGTTCAAGGATGTTTAACAGTGTTCAAGGATGGAACTTTAAACAACTTTGTCTAGCAGAAGATGTCCCATGGCAGGGGGGTTGGAACTAGACAGTCTTTGAAGGTCCCATCAAAAGCCATTCTATGATTATATTATTCTATGACCTAAAATAACCCACAGGAAACACCATGGAAAAGCTGGCACTCTACACTTTCTTAGACTTTCCATGCTTAAATGCAGGCAGAGGAAAGGAGACCAGCTGATGGGGACTCAGTCATGTCCTGTTTTGTGGAGTTAGATCACTGCTTCCAGAAAGACTTGCCTCAGCTTTCAAGGATAATGGCTCACATCCTGATACATTTTCAGAGATGAGAACTTTGATCCTCTGTCTCTCAAGTGTGTATCCTGACTTGGTGGTTATACCGCACATTGGAACAGCTTACCTCCACATCCTTGCCAGGCAACCTCAGGAATGATATAAAGCCAAACCTCCATATCCCAGGAGAATTTCATCCCCTGCGAGAGAGAAAAAGAGTGCAAGTGTCTGCACAGGAAGGGAAGGGCACTGGGGGAAGTGGAAGTCTGAGAACAGGAAGGTTTTCTCCTGGCTGTGCTTTGGATAATGCTTAATTGGACAGATTTATTTGGATGCCTTCAGGCTCGGATGGGCTTTTACAACAACCGCTGCAAAGTAACACTTGTCGTTTGAACAAAAGGGCATCGCTGTGCTGCTGGAGCTACAGAACATCACAAGGAGGTAAGAATGAAAAAACAGAACAGGAAATTACCGTCAGTCAAATGTGTGAAATGAGAGCAAAGGAGAGGGACATAGGGCTCAGCTCTCCCAAAAGCAACAAGGTAACCAGCTTTCCTTTTGAAAAATAGGGCCACAGCTATGAAAAACCAAGGACAAAGCCTTATTTTCATAGAATCACAGAACACCAGGTTGGAAGGAATACCAAGGATCATCTGGTCCCACCTTTCTTGGCAAAAGCATTGTCTTAACAAGATGGCCCAGCACCCTCTTCAGGTAAATCTTAAAAGTGTCCAACCTTGGGGAATCCACCACTTACTTCCCTGGGGAGATTACTTCAATGGTTGATTGTTCTCATTGTGAAAAATTTTCCTCTTGTGTCAAAACATAATCTCCCCAGGAGCAACTTGTACCCATCCCCCCTAATCTTTTCCTTGTGATTTCCTGTAAAAAGGGAGTCTCCATCTACCATGTCTTTTTTTTCCTCACATGTCGATTCTTACTGCCTGAAAAATACAACTAACTATAGCATTAATTTAATACGTCGGATGACATCTATCATCCTTTTAACACATCTCAATATATTTTAATTTACCAGTTCAATCTAATTATAAAATTCCTTACATCAATGACTATCTTTTTAGATTTTGAAGCTTTGCATCGATAGGATCAGTTATAATGACTTTTACGCAAAGAATTTATTTTGCACTATGCTCTGTGAGTTTTAAGAACTTGTAAAATATTAGGTCTTGTAGGTAGAACAAGCACATTTCTAAGCCAGTACTACCAAACATATATCAGTGAACCACAATTACTTAGTGTTCCCTTTTCTAACAGCTCATGCCCAGACTTCTAATCAATTTTCATAATTTTAAGATGCCCTAAAAGGCCAACATTTTTCAGAGAAAGATTTTTTTTTTGTTATTTTCCAGTTAGTTGGGGTTTTTTAATGAAAGGAACACTTGTCTTACAAACACCCTATCATGGTATGTAGAAAATAAAATATTATTCTAATTTTCATATCTTTAAAATTTACTAGCACATTGTAAAATAAATTTAATTCTTATTCAGTCTCTACGAATGTGTTCCCAACATCCTTATACGATTCACTGTTGAAAATCAACAGAAACAATGGAGAAGCATCCTCACTGAAAAGACAAAACTAATTTCTAATTTCCAGAAAATACTGAACATGCTTTGAGCTGGGCAGTGTAGAGATAACCATCTTGTGGGGATTGAGTCAACATCTCAATGTACTGAAAATGACAAAGTCAAACATCTCACATAGTTCTGAAACTTTGGTTCTATGTTAGGAGAAGATCCACAAAACCTTTAGTTACTTGGTCTTCGAGATCAGAGGATGACTGATGGCATACTTGGATATTGTGTGGCACACAAGCTGGTCCTGGAAGTAGTCATTCTCATTTTTCATTAATTAGCACACAATAAAGTCTTCTAAAAGTAACTAATTCTGGATCAAAAATAATATATTTGCATAATGCAGATCATACATCTATATAATTTACATAATACAAATCACACAGTTTTAAAAATCAAATTTTGATTTAATATGATTTTTAATTCTCAGATATTCTTAACATTGTTTCCCTCATACCTTGAAAATAGCATGTTCTTTCTGCTTATTTCCTTTCAAATGGCATAGAAACTAATTACTATAAAACATTTTTATATTGACTGAAGTCCTTGAAAAGATTATTGTCTTCTCACTTAAAAGAGGAAGTAGCACATTTTTTAAAAATATCTTGAGCCTCTCAAGATGTATCCTTTTAGATATGAATGAATTTTAGGAAAAAAATACTTAATTTTCTTCATAATCGATTGGTCTATATGAGTGACTAAGGACAATACTATCAATCCATGCAGCAGTAGCAGGTCATGAAGTAATGTTTTAACATTTTAGGACTAAAAAGTGGAAACATTTCAAGAGATTTGTTCTCAGCCTAGTGAACAAAAACAATTGTTATTATTTGGTCCACGTTCACGGCTCAGAATCAACAATAAAGAAAGTTCTTTTGTCAGCAAAGACAATTATAGGCAATTATAACCATCTTTTCTAATCCATGCACAACCATTACTGCACTCTTTCTGGAAATATAAAGCCTTTTGTTTAAAGTCAACATGCTTTGATGTGTTGGTGGAACTCAAGTGTCACAGCCATGGCCATGTGGAGATATACCTTGGTCAACTAAAGATGCTAACTCAGGCTCAGCTCCAGATCATGACTGTTTTGTTTGCTCAGCTCACTTTGTGTATGTTCAGCCAAATACCACACACCCTCAAAGCCCAAATTTAGTTCTCTATGACAGTTATGAAAAATATCTTTAAATGCACCTAATCTGAATGTATTGAGTAATCACACCAGTAATGCCTTTAGGAAGGGTGAAAGTCCTTACGCAGACTGGAAATAACTGTTAAAGTATGCTGAATTTCAGTGGGAACTGCAGTCATTTCAAAAAAGAGATGGAAAAGAAATGTGGGTTTTTTTAAGCTGCTGAATAAATGTAAAAACGACATTGTTAGGAACAAATGCACAGGGCTTGATTTCACAGAGGTGGCTCTGAGGAACTGTGTTCAGCAACACACCCAGCCCCAGTGGGTCACTCAGACCTCCCCTGGTACTCGATAATCTGGTCCCACTTCCTTGCCTAGTTGTGCCCAGCCAAGCCTCTCACATCGACCCATCCCCTGAAATTCTCACCAGGCTCTTCTCCTTAGCTCAAACAAATCCTGCTCCTCCATCTGGTTTCAATCTTTCCTTGGAAACTCACTAAGCACTGGCAGTAGGGCATAGAGAGGTCTTTAAGCGTGAGAAGAGAGGTTGCAAGCCTTGGAACAGAGCTGATGGCACAACATACCCCTTGAGCACGTGGCATGAGAGCAATTTTTGGAGCTGTATTTGTGTGTATCTAAAGCCCACTTCTTCCTAAGAGGAGTCACACATCAATGCCAAACAAACAAATCCTCGTAATAATCAGCATTGGCTGCAGTTTTGAAGGACTGAGTAAACTTGGAATTCTTTCCTCTTGACAGTTATGACAACCAGTATGAAAAATGCTTCAGTCAGATCTGGGCTAAAAATATTTTTCTTGTTCTAGGAAAACTTTTGAACTTTTAAATGTTGTCTTCACTGTCATGAGATCATGATCTTTCAGAATAACTGGGCAGCAAGAACATCTTCCTCATCTCAGGATATCCAGAAGTTTGATAATTAGGCTTTGAAACAATATATATGGGAATCCCAGCTTCAAACACATAATCCATATGACAATCTGACCCTGACCTTCCCTACTCAATAATGACTTTAATCATAAGGCTGGAATTTCTCTGAAGATTTCTCCTGCATAAATGCCACTTTGTATAAGTAATGTTGTACTATTTGGGCCAGCAAACTGAAGAGTAACTAGCAGTGAATGGCCTATTTTAAGGTAGGGTTGATGAAGTCTCTACATACTGTGAAGATGAGTTAATTATTTCCCTAAAATAAAAACATGAGTATGGGACCTGGATTTATTTTTTCCATTTCGAACCTGAGTGCTCTGCCTACTGTACTGGCCTATCAGCTATTTTGGTTTTTCTACTGATGAATTTGCTATACAGTGTGCCAAGCTGTAACAAGATCTACTTAGCAAGAGCAGCAACCCTAACTTGCAAATACCAGACTTTTGCCTACTTAAGATTCCGCTGTAGTTCAGACTGGATGCACTTTTTTTTAACACTTCCCCCAAACACCACTTTAAATAGAGTGAAAGGTGTTCAGTGTACCTATTTTCATTATATCTACAGTAACTTCCCAGGAAATTCCACAAACACACAGATTTTTTTAGGAGGGATTCACTCAGCCTGGGAGTCTTTCAAGCACATGCTCAGCCCCAGCAAGTTCCATGGCAGAGATCCCGGTTCAGATCACACAGCAGCAAAGACTGATTCCCTGTCATAAGCTTTTTACGTAATCCATGGGAGAGCCCTGCTGAAAGTTGCAGGGCTCAAAAGTGCTCAGCTCCCTAAAAAAAAAAAAAAAAAAAAAAAAAAAAAAAGGGGAAAAAAAACCACCCCAGCATTAGGCATCAGGCTGTAAGTAAGGCAGGACCTAAAGAAAAGGATGTCCTCCTCTTCATCCCGATCCAGGACTGCAGCGGGCTGCCTGCGGGCGCCAGTCACGGCTTGGCCTCGCTACCCCAGCACAAGGCACCCTTCCACAGGGCAGCGTCGCTGCCACCCAGAGTCAGCAGGGATGCCACGGGCCTCGAGGTGACGGCAGCTAACAGAACACGTGTGCACCAGCAAGTGACACTCTCCGTGTCCCACGTGGCGCCCGCGGCCCAGGGACCGCTCGGGGCTGCTCCCGCGGCTGGCACGGCCGCCCCGACGGGCCCGCCCTGGCAGGGGCACAGTGCACACCACGGCGTTCTCTGGGCAGGCCGCTCCCTGACTCATCTCCACGGGCTCACCCCAGCTACGCTGTGCTTGCTCAGCACCCCACTGTGTGCTCAAATGAAGTCCCGCGGGGCAGAGAGAAGCACAGAGTCCGTGCTGTTACTGCGGGTAGCTGGGTAGCGAACAACCAGCCCGGCCGGGAGGAACGGCCAATGGCGGAGCCGGCGCGGCTACAAGAAGGGCGGGCGGTGGCGGCGCGGCCCCGGTGGCGCTGCCGGGGCCAAGGCGGAGGAGGCCCGG